>JACDJE010000250.1:1661437-1717023 GCA_016647715.1 Pavo muticus | reverse complement strand
CATTGGTCAGCGCCGCGCTCCGAAGGGGGAACGCGGCTCCCCGATTGGCCGCGCCGCCGTGCTGCGGCGCCCCCCCGCGCAGCGCCGCGCCCCGCCCGCGGCCACCTCTATTTAGCGGGCGGCGCGGGCAGCAGCGACAGCAGAGCGGCCGCGGCGGTGGCTGAGTGGTCGGGCGGGACGGGTTTTGCGGCAGCGCCGTCTTCGCCGCATCCCCGTGGGGAGGATCCCGTCAGCGAGCAGCGAGAGGCCGCGGCCGTGCCCCGCTCGCGTTGCGTGGCGGCGGGCGGGCGGCGCGTGCCCGAGGTCGCGGGAGGAGGTGGCGGGGTAGGTCCCGGTCTCTCTCCGTGCCCGCGGCACCATGAAAGCCGTGAGCCCCGTCCGGCACCCCGGGCGCAGGGCGCAGCCCGCCGGGGCAGGCGGCGGCGGCGGCGGGCATCCGGCGCTGCGGTGCCTGGCCGAGCACAGCGGTTGCAAAGGGGGCGAGGAGCCGGCGGCCCTGTGCCTGCAGTGCGATATGAATGACTGTTACAGCCGGCTGAGGAGGCTGGTGCCCACCATCCCGCCCAACAAGCGGGTCAGCAAAGTGGAGATCCTGCAGCACGTCATCGACTACATCCTCGACCTGCAGCTGGCTCTGGAGACGCACCCGGCGCTGCTCCGGCAGCCGCCGCCCGCCCTGCACCCGGGCGGTTGTCCCGCGGGCACCCCGCGCACCCCGCTGACGGCCCTCAACACCGACCCGGTAAGAGGTGCGTGCCCGCCACGGGGGCGCGAGAAGAGAGCTGGGGGGGACACCGCTGCAGGGCCCTGGGGCAGCGCAGCTCGGAGGGGCCGGGGCGGGCGCGCTGTTTTCCGGAGGAGCTCCGCATCTGTCCCCGTGTAACTGTAGCCCCTCGGGGGAGCGGCCGCTATCCGCGTGTTCGCACGTACTGGAGCGTCGTGCGGCCCCTGCGTTCCCCAAGCGCTGAGCTTTTGGGGCGGGCGGCGTGGGGAGCATCCCGGCTTCGCGGGACCGGATCCTCCCTCGGTGCGCACCTCCGGCAACTGGGGGCTCCCGGCAGCGCCATGCATGGGAGGGTGGTGAGGGGGGGGGAGAACGCGCTGGCCGTCGATGCCGCCGTGACGCGCCGTCTCGTTGCTGCGCAGGCTGGCTCTGTTAACAAGCCGGGGGACAGCATCCTCTGCCGCTGAGCGCCGCTACCCAGGTGAGTGCGGGCGTCGGGGGCGGCGGAGCTGGGGAGCGCGGCTCTGGGCAGGGGCTGAGCGCGGCCGGGAGCCCGGCGGCAGGCTGGGGGGTTTGCTTCCCATTTACGGGGCGGGCTTTCATTCTTCTAACGATCGGCTTTTCTCACAGCCCGCGGGCCGCGGTGCTGTGTGTGTGTGCGTGCATGTGTGTGTGACCCGGGGCATCGTGGAGTGCCGCTGGCGCCAGCCCGTCTGGAGCAGGGCGGCTCACCCCCTTCTGTGCCTTCTTTCCTTCCTACAGGTGCGCGGCGGGGGGCGGGCGGGGCGATGCCCGGCCTGAGCCGCTCCCAGGCTCCGGCCGGCCCCGTCTCCCCGTGCGCGCCGCCCCGGCCCCGCTGCTCTTCTCTCCCCGCGGTGGTGGCGGTGGGGTCGGACCGAACAGGAGGAGCGGCGGCTCTGCTCCGGGACCGAGTGCGACGGAGGGACCAGCACGGCTCCACCGCGCAGCGCTGCCGACCTCCGGAGCGCGTATAGATAGACCTCGTCTATTGTTTAAAATAGATGGCTTATGGGGCCCGGGAACTTTATTCTCCCTGCAGGAATGTTGCATACTGTACAGAGAAACGAGTGACATTTCATACTGTGTACATAGAGAGATGTTCTATAAGTGTGAGAAAAGTATATGCTTTAATAGACTACTGTAATTATAAAATATTTTTAATTAAATATTTTTTTGTAAATATGATAAAAGTGTGTATGTTTTTTTTAAATCTGTGGGAATCTCTCTTTAGAAGACCGCGGCTCAGTGTGGAGCTCCGATATGGAAATATCCCGAATGCGTAGGGCTTCTTTGTCCCCATATCCCTTAGCCTCGGCTGTTCGGCTGTAGCGGTGGTCCTGCATGATTGCATGCCGTGTCTGATTGCAAATAAACTTGTTCCGAGTCATACAGAAGTGTTTTCCTCGACCTAGACTTGAAATGTTTGTAAATGTATTATACATGGAGCCTACACTTTTGTCACTTAGCACAGGGGGGTTTTGGTGCGTTCTATACGCGTAGGAGTAGGATGTAGTGGTTTTTTACTGCGAATAGACATTCTATCTACTTTTTGCATTATGGGGCGATGCTTTAGCTCTTTAATCGGCTTTTTTTAATATCTGCTGTTGCATCAGATCAAGAAATTTGCTCTGGAACTTTAGTACCAAAAGGTTTTTTTGGGAACCTGCATTCCTATGCTCTTACTAACTGCTTGAAAAGCGAAAACAGTTCTCTGCTTGCAACCAAAGGGCAACCCACAAACAAAACCAGTCACTGTTTTCTTCATCCAAAGAGTATTAGTGGGGGACTGTGGGAAGGTGTATGGGCAGCACCGTTACCATCAGCGGTGTGAACTCATCTGAAATGAGCTTAAGTAGACCAAAAAATCAGAACTGTGTCAAGATTATTTTTCTAGCACCAAGTAACTTTCGTTTCACTGCAGCTATGTTACAGCTAAAATCCTGTTTATTCTCTGTGATGTGTAATTACTACATGTGAACATTAAACTAGATTTACCTGTCTTTACCTGTGATTCTTCAGCTTATTTCTTCAATTCTCTGAGTTTGCATGTTCTCTTTGCTTTTTGTTTCATATGTACTGTTTGATGGGCAAATGCATCCTTGTACCTCTGTGTTTGCAGAGTGCCAGGCAGTGCCCGGTCTGGGTGGAAAATGCCTACTCGGTGTGCTCAGCAGCCCGTGTGCTTCTGAGATGGGGTTTTCAGAGGGGGAGAATTAAGTAGGGTTTAATTGGGTGCTTTGTAAATAGTTAGCCAACTGTGTGTGTGTAACATGGGCTGTTTGACTGAAAAAGAGGATTTGTTCCAGATTATACAAGTGTCAAAAGTACTGTAACCCAAGGGACTGCTGCTATTAAGTTAAATATTTATAAGGAAATGATCTACCGGGGTCATTAGCTATTGACTACAGTGATAATGTCAACAAGATTAACATTTTCTTAATCAAAATAATTGCATCAAGCTCCAATCAAAGCCGAGCTCGCGTGTCAGCAGGCACAAGGCCTCCTGTCACCGTGCTGCTTTGAAGGCAGAGGCATCTCACAGGGCTCAGGGACAGGGATGAGGCCCTGCTTTATATTTTTCCCCCTACTCAGATGTTGCAGTAATAATTTAATGAGCAAAATACGTGTTCTTGTAGAATTAAGCCATGAACATCTTGTCCCGTGTCTCCCACTAATTCAATGACAGTAGGAATACTATTAATAGGCCATTTTGTGGCAGTTTGGGAATTCTTCGTTGTGTTTTTAAAAACAGTTTTACACAGGAAAGGTTTACATTTCCATGCATTTTCCTTGTTTAACCTATTAATATTTGTAGTCCAATGCTTAGTTGAGCTTACATAGCTCGGCTTATTTTGTATACAGGATTTTCAGTAACATTAGTTCTCAATACCCTCATTTGTTTCTTTCCACTGTTGCCAAACTACAGTATTCTGTTACACAGAGGAGGAAGCAGCAAAATGTGCTGTCTTAAGACGTGAAACTGCCTTGTGGAGTTCGCCCGCATCAAGGCTGCTGTGTCCTGGAAGAGCCAACAAATCACGGACCGGACCCGATCCTGTATTGATTCAGATCGAGGCAGCTTCCCATTGAGTTTAGCTAATCGAGTTTGGTTTTGCGTTTTTAAAAATGCTGTGGAGCAACAAGTCAGAGCCTTCAGAAAACTGAGCTCTTACTGAAGAGATGGGAAATTTTTTCACTTTGTATAAGATTCTTGACAAATAGGAAAGCCGATGTATAGCATCCAAACACGCTCTATCACAGCATCAAGGCTGCTCTTGATTGATTCCTCATGCTATGCTTGAAGCTGTAAGCAAGGAGTATCTTGTTGCTCTCTTAATGCTGGAGTCAGTATGTCCACACTTATTTTGGTTTTTCAAAGGTTTTAGAGTCCTTCAAAATATTTGAATCCCATACCTTGTTTAAATCATGCTTTCCATATATCAAAAGACATAAATGTTTGAACAAAGGCACATTAAAAGGGCTCTTTCTTCTAATGCCTCGGATTTTCTTAGTCACAAAAGCATTCCTTAAAAGGAACTATTTGATTGCGTGATGAGGGCGGTGGTGAGGCTGCCAGATTAGGAATTAGGATACCAAATTCTGTTCCCAGCTCTGCTACTGTGTCTCCATTGTGACCTTGAGCAAGTCACCAGCTGTCAAACTGAGGTTCCGCTTCCCATTTGCCATGTGCTGGTGACTGAGCGTGCTTGGTCCTGTAGGAGCAGGGAGATGGAACAGGCAGAGCATAGTCATGGTTTTTACTTCATCTTTGGGTAAGTTTTGTGTTACATGGGAAGTGTAGGAAGAAGCAGGGTGGTTTTTAGGAAGCCTTTTGATGGGAAGGCTGTGAAGACCCCTTCGTTGGGATGCTGCAGGCGTTAAGGAGGGGGAGGTGGCATCTGGAAGGAGTAGAGGAGGGATTGAGGTCATTCCATCCCCAGCTTTCCTGCTGTGCTGTCTGCAGAGTGCAGCGATGAGCACTGCACCTCTGTCAGCTGCAGTGCTGCGGTCCCGGTCCATGCAGATGCTCAGACTCCTCTGACATTTCCAAACCATCAGAGGCGTTGCTTCCATGGGAAAGCCAAATTCTAGCCCTTACCATGGGAGATGCATTTTCCCAACTGTTTTGCATGGGGCTGGTATTTATTTTCACTTTCTAAAGCACGCTGCACTGCTTTTAGCAGTTGCGTTTTCAACCCCAACCGAAGTGGTGCTGAGGAATGCCATAGCTGTCCTGCAGGTTGTTCCCAGTTAATGAATAAACAGATTTATGCCAAAGCAGGGCAGCACTCTGCTGTTACATGTTTTCAATGCTTTTATAGCTGTAGAAGTCAGATTTTTTTAAAACCTTTGCAGTCAGGAAGAAGAAACCACAGTACAAGCAATTCGAGTAATTGTCTCAGATGCAACACAATTTATGGGCTTCTCCAATAGTAGGCTTGCAATGCTAAATAGCGTGCTTCCAAAACAGCACTGAAAACATTTTGCTCACTACTCTGAGCACATGTGATCTGCAAACACAGGCTAAATATATTCCCCCTGTGCAACCGCTTCCATTAGAAAATTCACCTCCTGTGCTGGAGAGAAGTCACCCTGACAAACACACTTTTCCATCCGAAGGGTGCCGGGCTGCAAGGCAGATCTGCCCCAGCTTTCTTCCTTTGATGGGCATGCAGCACGCTTCGGCATGGTGTGAGGCTTGGGGTTTATTTTCTTCCCTTCTCTCTCTCTCTCTCTCTTTTTTTTTTTTTTTTTTTTTTTTTTTTTTTCCCATTTTAACCTTATTTTAGCCTTGGGTCTGCTCGCTCCCCTTCCCCCAAGATAATGTGTTTATCAAGCAGCAGGGTACACTCGTCTCTGGTAAAAGAAGCACTCTGACAATTTTCACAACATGTGTAATTTACTTAAGGACCCTAATGGCTTCTCCTGAGCCGTGTCATGTAAATAAATATTCCGACCATTTTTAACATGCACATTATGTACTCCACAGATCAATGGCTTCTTTGGAGCTGTTACAGTTCATCCTGTAAGTTCCTATTCAGACGTTTTTTAGTACGTATTATTGTTTATCATCCCTTCATTCAGAGATGTGGTGTCTCTATTTGTGACAGTCCAACATTTATGCATGAGGTACAGAACATTTCAGAATTAATACTGCTTATCCTCTTCAGTGGGTTGGAAAGGTCCCATGGCAATGTAGAAGCAGGAAAAGAGTTGTTCACCTGAACGATGCTGTGGCTCACGCCGACTCAGGATCAGGCCTTTAGGCCTCCTCCTCTTCAGCATCCCAGGAGCAGGCAGGCGTGAAGGCCTACAGGCATGCATGCAGATGGCCTTATTCCTTCACAGCTCTTGGGGCAAATCCTCTCCTATTTGTAGATGGTGGGGGGGGGGGAGGCAGGATTTACATCCCCATCCCAAAAGGATGCTGCAAGGGGAACCCTGGCAGAAGTATCCCATGAGATAACAGGGCCTGTGACCTCTAAGCAGACTGTTGGAGGAGAACCTGGGTTGGGAAAGATATAGTTCCTGTTTCAATGCAGGCATCTGCAACAATAGAGGTGGAAACATTAAAAAAAAAAATTGCTATCAAAGTCATTTGCTTGTAATACGAAGGCTTTTGTCTCACCTTGTTTAAACAGTCCCACTCCTCTGTTTAGTTTACTTGTGTTAATATCCCCCAGAGGCTTCATCATTTGCTATTGATGAGCATACAACAACAAAAAAAGCTGAATGTTGCTGTCCATGCAATTAATTCTCTTTCCAAGTGCTTAAAATTCAGCATATCCCTTCTGTTCCAAAGGTGCTAGATCTTCAAAACCAGCAAGCTGCTCGCAGTCATCTGGGAAACCCAGGTTGTTTTGGAGCACATAAAAACATTCAGGTCTGATAAATACCCACAGTGTGTTTTGCATCTTCATAATTTGGGATTCCATTTACTTGGCATGTGCAATAAATAAAACAATAAATAAAATATGCTTCCTGCCTCAAGGACATTTCTCTACATAAGTTGCAGCCCAGTATACAAACTCTTTCCAAACCAGCTGGCACCGTGCACCTACCATGCTTCTCATTCTAAAGGCAGAAACACCTTACGGTGGAGTGCAGACAGCACTGTTGCAACCAGAATGGAAGCAGCTTCGGATAAGGTGTTTAATAAGGATATTAAGAAATATAAATAAATCACCACTTTAGGTGGAAAATGGGAAATTGTGTTTGTTAGCTTGTGTGTGTGTGTGTTTATTTGTGTGTGTGTGTGTGTGTGTGTGTGAAAAATGCTTATACCTAAAGCATTGGAAACTCTGGTGACTCAGCTCTTGACCAAATGCCCACTGAAGTCTTTCCATCCTCTTCAGCAGTGTTTGGATCCCAATGGCAAATGGCAAATCCATATAAGTGAACATTAGGGCTCTGCAACGTCATGCTCTGCATGGACAAAGCTCTATTCTATCTGTTCCATTTGGATCCAAGTTCCACCACATGATTTACTCCATACCTATGTCCATGTCACTGCCATAGGAACTAGAACTGAGTGAAAATACACTAAGCCCAGGCTCATGCCTCTGAGCTTGCACTCTGTCTATGCCCACTGCCCCCATGCCCAGTGCTATGAAGAGACATGACCACAGCAGCTCCACCGACCCTGCCCCCAGCCTCCAGCCCATTGGGCATGTGGGGTCGGATGCTCACAGCTGGCGGCTGGCACTGCTTTTGTCGTGTTCAGCTTGAGCACTAAACATAAACAGAGAGCTCCGCCTGTTTGCTCAGATTCACTGAAATCTTAAAACAAAACTCAGGGCAAGGTCTTCCTTCTTTAGCTAGGGCAATGGCTGTAACGAAACAAACCGCATTTTGTTTTCTGTCAGACAGGTGTGATGGCACACCTGCGGGGCTCAGGCCTGAATGGCAGCAAGTAACCTCCAGTGGGTGAGGTGGGGGGCAGATCCTGCTGAACAAGGATGTCAGACCGATCTTTGTTCACTTCTCCCTACCAAGTATCTGTGGCAACAAACCGGAGACGGGTAAACAATCAGCTTCTGCTACAACAAGCTTTCCATTTACAGTTCACCAGGAGCTCTTATTATATGAAAGGAAAGGGTGGATGTGGTGTCAACACAAGGTAATAGTAATAGTATTTGAACAGGTGTGTGGGGTGTTGCTAAAGGGAGAGTGCGGGTGAGCGGCAGGGAGCAGTCAGTCCAGGGCTGTGCATGCAATAACCAGAGCTCACTGCGTTTATTGCCACAACAATCGTGTGCGGCAACAGGTTTCACAACAGACCACTCCGATTTACCTGGTGCACTGAACTGGCGCTGTGCTTCCTTGCTATCTAACTCCCTCCTGAAACAGAGCCTGGAAAAATATGCACACTGAGAACTCAGTGAGCAGCGCCGCTGTGCACGCAGCCACAGAGGCGGCCCAGAAGCCCAGGCTGTCCCCAGCCCTGGCTTCTCACAGACAGCATTGCTTCTGGCCTGCGTTGAGGGAGAGGTGGCAGGTGGGGGATCCCAGCTCTGCTCCAGTGGGACAGTCACACTCTGGTGTGCTCCCAGGACAGGGGATGTCATGATTCACTGCAAGAACTGCAGAGGTTATAGAAGATAAACGGGGAGATATAGCATGAATTACATGAGGCTGTTCCGAACAATTAGGTGACTCGTCGGTCCATTTGCAGCACCGCTCATTGCTTTATATCAAATTGGCTGCAGAAGTGGCAGACTGCAAGCCAGGAAATTCTGCACTTGTTCTCTCTCTTGCCTGTCCTTAAGGCCCACTTTATTCACTGAGATCGTAATGGACATCCTGAGTTTTTTAATAAGAAACTCTTGCATGCCACTGGTTTGTGCTAACAGTGGCTGCATTATTACAGGGACGAATTAATCTTCCAGGCGTCCGTTTGTGTTACTCTGATCAGGCAGGTCTTGTTTGTGCAGGGCTGACCCTGCTTCCTGGCGTGCTCCCCTGGAGATGCTGTGCCAGATTCCCCAGTGCTGAGGCAAAGGCGCTCAGCTGGCATGTTGTGGGAACTGTGGGGACAGCAGGATGGTGGCCATGGGACTGGCAGGGACTCTGTAGGAGGATTTAAGGTAGGTGGGAAACGAGTAGTTAGGTGGGAAACTGAGCTTGGATCTGCATCCTTCTGGTAATGCAGATTTAGCCTGAGGTCACAGGAGAACCCTTCCTTTTGAGCACATTGCTCTCTCTGCCACATTTTCCCCATGTACAGGTTTCATTTGGATAGATGCTTAATAGCAGAGTGACTGCCATCTTGGGCTAAATGTCTTAGACCTCCCTTGTCAGTTACATCAGATATGCGTCTTCAGTGCTGTCACAGCTGTTGCTTATTGGATGAAAACAGGAAAACAAAGGGGCATTTACACTGCCCCGGACTCTCCCATGGTTCAAACAACCTGGCCAAGCATGGTGGGGGCAGTGCTGGTATACAGCTATTTCAGGAGAGCAACATTTCACTAGAATTGGAGCAGAGGGAAAGTAAAAGGTGTTGCAGAACACCTGAGTGCCCTCTAATTTGATTATGATCCAGAATGCACCTTAGACATATTTCCTTAGAATTTCCTTGTAGATGTCAATAATATGCTACTGTGTAGGCAGTGCAAACACGGGACAGCCTCTTCATAAACAGGAATGAGCTGTGGGCAGCTCAGGCAGCATACTAGTCACCAGGAAGGTCCAGTCTTGGAGGTTCAAATGAGCAGTGGCATTTCGTTCTTTCATTGAAAGCTTGATTATTTCACACGAGAAGACACATCCTTTTAGGGTCATGGCATCAAGTTTTTACTCTTTTACTTTGGATGGGATTTGCCAGTTATTAAGCAGAGACTTAAGAAATCGAAAATAACATCCTGGTAACATTTTACGCACATTTTGAAGAATTTTGTTGAGTCAGGACTTTGATGAATGAGAAGTAAATTCTCTAATTACCTCAGGCACAGTTTCACACTCAATTCATACAAAGGTATTTATTTATCTGTGATGCATCAACCTATTATTAGTTAGCTATCAGTGCAAAAATTGGTGGGAAAGTCATTGCAGCGTGCTGCAGGGATGGAGCCTTATGGTGCCGTGACAGAATACACAAAGAATTCCTTGCACATATACTAGGTGTCTTCATTAATAACACTGATCAATTAATTGCATTTTCCCCCCCTTTTTTTTTTCTTCATACATATGAAGTCCTGGGAATGCTGCATCTCTTCCAACAAGTTTAACCTTTCAGAACAGGATGTGTATATTCTATAACCGGTGCCTTTCCCCTGTTGACATACTCCGACATCCTCCTACATCCTTGAAGCCGTCCCGTCCTCTCGAGCAGCCTCAGTAGAATGCTGCCCTCTTTTGAACGCGAGGACGCAGCGCACGTTGAAAGATGCTGGTGAATCCTGCGGGGCTGACGATCGAGTGGAAAGGCAGTACCATGTATTATGCTATTAAGCAGAGTTAGGAGAGTTGTTTGGAAGGATGCAAATTCTCTAAAATATCAGTTCTCCTCTTTATTTTGAAAAATTGGGAAACAGACAAAGGTGCCCGACTCTTTTAAGGAAATATTGTAGCCAGAGAAATTTTGCTCTCTCCGGTGCCTACATGGAGGGGAGACCAAGTTGTGAAATACATGGGTCGTCATTCAAGTTGCAATAATTTCTTTGACTGTTTGAGTGATGAGTTTTGCTGAACACCTAGATCTTGTGGCTGGAGGAAAACTTTTTTTCAGAGAGACCTCTGAAGGAGAGGGGTTCAATCTGACTCTGCACCATAACAGAAACATGGGTTGCTGTAGTGCATAGTAATCCAAAATGCGCACTCACTGGTTTGGAGCCGCTGTTGTGGTGGCTGTAGGAAGCGCCGCATTTCCGACTTGAGCAACTTACTGGGGAGATATGTCCCCATCTGGAGGGAGGAGGGTGTTTCTCCAGCTATTCCTCCTCCCCAGCGGCAAGCAGCTGCAAGGATAGGACACACTTCTGTGTGTCTTCCTTCAGGGAAGGAATATAAAGGAGATCCTGTGGAAAAAACTTTGCTGGAGGAGCCACCGCCTCCTTTTCTTCAATAGTGGCATTGACAAAACCCTTCTGTCTTTCACTCCTACACATCCCTGCTTAACGAATCTTTCTGCTGGAGGCAACGGGTGCAAGGGGCCATCACACCAGGTGTTGGGGCAGAAACTGGACTGTGCCGAAGGGACACCCCCAGGGGCTGGGTGTGCAGCTTTCAGTCTGTAGTACCCCCGAAGATGCCAGCTCACACATGGGAGCAGGGTCTTAGACTTGGAGAGTGGATGTTGCATGAGAGGGGTATTAAGGAGATCACATACTGTAGAGGAAAGAAAGGAAAACGTGAATGCTCACATAAACCCACAGTCATTTCCTTCCCCCTTATTTAAAAATGTTTCTCCCCATCTAACCCTCTCACAGCTATCAGAAGCTAAAATAAAAAGATAGGCAGCAAGGAGCAATATGCAGCCAAAATGGTCAGGCTGACAATAGCTGTACATCCCGTTAGTTACATGATTTTTGCAAAAGGGCATGCTGCTTAACACTTATCTTGTTTTTCTTCACCTACAGATATTTTTTTTTTGACACAGTAGTGAGGGTGGTCAGTCTCGAATATCATCTGAAATAGTAGGATAAACAGAAAGGAACTGGGTATGCTTACATCACTGATAGCGCACACTGTCTCAAATATACATAGCACCAAACAATGCAATAAAAATAAACAACGCAGCATTGTGTCAGTTGCAACTCAGACAAACAAAATATTGCCACATTTTTTCTTACAAAGCTGGCTGTGCGGTGGTGGCTGGAAAGACTCCTAAAGCACATAAAGCTCTTATCTTCCTACATTTCCCCAAAGAATAATAGATCAGTCGGTGCTCTGATGCTGTTTTAATAATGTACAATTTACAATTCATTTGGTTACCAAGCACTCACAGTATAATTAATTTCACAGACCCTTTCTTGCACATTCACACAGTTTATGACAATACAGAGGGGAGGCGGGAAAACCATGTTCCCTCGTGTCCTATGGCAGAGCCTGTGCAGTGCGTCACCTGGCAGCCCAGGAGACAGCCTTGCCACTGGGCACTGCTAGGACTCGCCGTCTTCCTTTCTCCATCCCCTTTCCCACTGCCCTCCCCTTTCCCATGCACAGACACCCTTATGTGGGCATTGCCCTGGGGGGAACCCTGCAGCGCCCAGTGCCATCACACTAGCATAGCCATATCCACCCGTCAAACATCACACCATTCGGTCACTGGACTGATACATGGGGACGGGAGAACACGTGTTGTTGGGGCATTCATTTCCACAGTTCTGTTATTTTTCCCTTTGTGGGGAATCGGCACAGTTGTCTGAGAGACTTAAATAATGGACTCTCTGCAGTGAATGTTGCTGCTGCTCTCTGATGTCTTGCACATCAAAGCAATTTCTCAAATCTACGTTTACCACTTTGATAAAGACAACACTGTGAGGAATTCGGCAGCTGCAGCAGGCCTGCCAGTCTGTGCTGCACCAGGAGCTGTGAGACAGCAGTGTGTGAACAGCAAGCCACACCACCACTGCGCTTGTTGCCATTATCAAATAAACACATTTGTCCTTTCTTTCCTGAATCTCCCAAACATTCTTTTCCTCTTTGAAGCTCACAGTACATACACGTTCACTTGTGTATGTATACACATACAGGTATATTCCTATACACATATATACATATACATATGACATATATGCATGTCTGGGGGCTGAGGTCCCAGCTGATGGATGTTCAGCATACAATCCTGAATACAACCACACGAGTACTCATACTGGCGAGCAGCTTAAAGCTACATGGCTTGCCAACTTTCTACAACTGGAGATGAGTTTCTTTCCTTGCCTAGATGCCAAAAAGCTGCAAAAGATACTGGTTTTTTTTTTCAGGGACTATGGACCGTTGTAACTCAGAGCAATACATGCTTGATCAACTCCTCCTGGGTCCTGTGTGATTTGCAGAAGGCATGAGCTGTAAGAGGTACCCCCTCCATAGCGCTGCCTCTCCAGCTGGCTGTTCTGTCTTCTGGCACTCAGCCTATTGGGTAGGTCTTCCGATCTCTTAATTGAACAAAGATATGGTAATACAGGGGCTGTGAAATACCGCTTGCACATCTTGTTTCCACATAGGATTTGACGGTCAGTATGCCAACACATTCAAGACCCGCTACTCATATTTTTTACACCCATAGAAACATCATTCTTCTGTTAATCAGGGCATATCTATAACCATAAGAGCAACCAGAAAATATTATTAAGGGCATCATGTGTGTATTTGTAAAAACAACAGCAGCAACTGTTGTTATTATCAATTATTCTTATTTGTGGCATAATCAAAATTAAAAGCTTGAGTGGCTCACATACTTCCCAACAAGGCCCTGAATCCCCACCCTGCAGCTGGCAGGAGATTTAATGCAATGCACAGCAGGCTGATGGAGCCCCATCCCTCCGGGAGGGCACTGGACTCATTCCTGCCCAGAGAAAGCATCCAGAAAACCCAACATTCTTCCTAAAATCTGGGAAGTAGCAAACTGAGGGGGATCATTTCTAACCTGTGGGTATACAAGAGTCTATATTTAGCTTTCAATCCAGGTAACTTTTGAATACAGTCAAAGAATAAATGAATGTCTAACTCTTTACTGTCTGCTGTCTCACCTGTCTCATCCCTCTTCTTCACAGTGCTTCTCTCATTATCATTTCTCTTTTCACTTGAACAATATTTTGTTTTGAGTTAACGTTGCTCAAGAAATTAACACAACTGTTCTCATAAAATTCCTCCTCATAACCACCTGATTTCAAGGCAAAACTCTACTTTCAATTTCCAGGTCTGCACCTATCAAAGAAAACAAAGCACAGCATTGCTAGGAAGCATTTTTTGTTTTATTTCAGCCTTTTTTTTTTTTTTTTTGCAGCACTGAAAAAAAATTCTCAGGTGTAAAAATTGAAAATATTTAGGAGCACTGTGGAAGTGATAGTATTTATAAAAAATAAATAGAAAGGCATTTTAATATTTGATCAATAATTATTCTTTTCTCAGAAAAAAATCTGAGCAATGGCTTAACCAAATCTTTTTCTTTTATGACCACTGAGGGAAAAAATCTGTCTTCCCAAGCTTTTTAGTCTGTACTGAATAGGAATTGAAAAAGAGATGGGCTCTGCAATGGAGAACAAGTCAGGGGTCTGGGCTGGTACCCATGTCATCCAAAGTTAGCTATGTTACAAATCTTTCCTCAGTTTCATTCCTTGTAAACCCACAGGGAATATCGATATTAGAAGGTTAAATGTGCTTTGATGTGGGGGCCAGCTGGCACAAGCTGGCCCACATCTATTCTCCTAATTCTCCATCCTTCCAAAAGCACCTGTTGGGAACAGTTATCAGCCAGAGCTAACACCTGAGCTGTGTCCAGGAGTGGCTTGGGAGAGCTGTGCCTGACCCAATCAAAGCCATGCCAAGGACGCTCTAACGATTTAACAATCCACGTAATTGAACTCCAGCACCTGGGGATGTTCCCTGGATCTGTTCCCTTTACAGTCTGTATATAGTCACACAGAGCAAACAGATTTGATAAAATACAAATACCATGACACTTTCAATGCAGGGTTATGTGTTAGAAAGCATTACAACTTCTCAATGCATCGGCCAAAAGCAGTTTTGTAAATCAGCTACTGCGTGTAGTGATGTTTTTTAAGGGAGTCTCAAAAAGGAAAGCAGACCCCCAAGACAAAAGGAAGTCAAGATAACTCTTAACTGGCTTGTTCACAAGAAGCTACTGCTTGACTTCGTACAATGAACTTGCCAACATAAGGCTTTGTGGACTGAATGCAAAACAACCAGTCAAGGCTCGAAGAAGTCATCTATCTTTGGTCAAAGACAGAATTACCATGTCATCTCGATACATGACATGCCAACTTGAACAGTTTAGATTTTACTACTGTAACTACCTGGCACCTTCTGTGATCAAGATGCCCACAGCTGTAATCTAATGTGATCTGGAGCTTATTCACTGATCACAGCTGTGTAATTTCAGGTAACATGCTTCCCTTGTTTAGTTTTGTTTAACATTGTTAAATATATAGTCAGACCATCTGCACAGTATTTTTTTAAATTGGAAATTACAACCATAACTTCCTTTTTATATATCAATAAACTAAATAGCAAAATTTCAAAGGGATCCTTCTCTACCAAACACTGAAGCAGAATGTTTGTCCCACGCCACACCATTGCCTAATTGCACACTAATTGGACAAACGTGATTAAATATTTCAAGATCTTTACTAATTGCCTCTATTTTAGCATTAAAATTTGCTTGCCACCAACAAATTTAATGACACTGGTGTCTAGTCATCAGCAAAAAGCCCAAGAGTTGCTCTTTAAAATGTACCTAGTCAGAATATTTACTGATTGTGCATTGTTGTTTCCAATGTAGCTTAATTAGAAATCCAATCAGTTCTCTAAGTCTAATTATGTTTGATTTGTAGATTCAGACTATGATACATAATGAAGCTAAGCAGCTAACAGTAAACGTGCTTGAAATGTAACAATAAGAGAAATATTTTTAATGCATGCCTTGTTATCATTTTAGAAACTCCAAGTAATATATGAGATCAAACGCAGAGGGAAATACAGAGATTTATGACTCAATAGATTAAAAAAAAAAAAAAAAAAAAAAGGATGTTTTATCCCACAGCAGTATAATTGATGCATGTTTTTTTTGTTCTTTGTTTGTTTACTTATTTGCTTGGTCAAAATAGTAGCATATGTTTTGTGGATACTTTGATGTCTGTACTTCTTTGCTTGTATCTTACAAGAGTTATTTCTGCCCTATATTTTAAATGTCATTATGCATCAGAAGATAGAAGCCAGTATAGAGATGATTATGGAGGCAGCAGTTCCCTTTATCTGAGTCCGAACATCCTCAATGCACCTTTAATTTAGTCTTTGCTGTGAGAAATATCCTTTAGGGGCCAAGGGCCAGATGTTTCCTTTTATTCCACACTGAGCGGGGAAACAGCTGCTCTGCCTTTGTTTTTCATCTCAGTCCTACAGTCTGAACACTGCAGCTGCACCCTTGCACCCATGTTGTAGGGCCAGACTGGTGGCTTGCCACTTTCTGTAGGCAAGGCATTGTCTACAAAACCTTTTTGCATAGGAGCAGACATTTTGATCCTGCTTAAGTAATGAGCAGCATAAACATTTTCTAAAGAATGTGCAACCTTGAGGCAAAGCTTCAAGCAAGTGGAAGAGCAGAAAGGCAGCCCATTGGACTGACAGCCCAAGCCTAGTAGTTGCTTCCTTGTGTTTCCAAGAGAGAGATCAACAGGCAGCTGCACTTTGCCATTGAGTAAGCAGTAGAGTTACACAGGAGTTTCTCAGATATTGGTCTTTGTCATTGCCACCTCCTCAGCTTGACAGTTCTTAGCACCATCTCCTGCAGACGTCAGATTTTTCTTACCTTGCCTTTTGATTCTAAATATGTTCTGAAATCAAAGCCCAGCCTTTTGCTGGTATGAAAAAGCACCACAGACTGGTGAGCCTTTGCGTGGGGCCTGTGGGAGGCCAGCATTGGGCTCTCACCCTGCTCAGTGTGGCAGATCTGTAAGAACCTGATTAATTGAGCAGTCCAGGAACAAAAGCTGCTCTCCAAGTTGTGGTGATGCCACTGAGAATATTAGGGATGGGGAGAGGGAGGAAGGAAAGGCAGAAGGGCACATACAAGAAAATATCCACTGGGTACTGCCTAAACAAACAGGTGAGCAAGGCCAGCTTTACTGTGGTCTTCCTCCCTGTGCTGGGGTAAGTTCTTGGTGTTCTCTGCCCACCAGACAGTCCTTGCCAGCTTCCCTGAGCACTCAGGCTCCCTGGATGGAGAGCACTGAACAGCAGCTGGCTATTATTTTCAGGCTTCCAGCACGATATTTTGTACCACATACAATGAGATAAATTTTAAATTATTTTTTTTAAGTAACCGCTGCGACAGCGTTCTTTGAAGAACAAAAACTGTGAAGTGGACTTATTATTAAGAACTTGGCTCTGCTTTAACAGCAATGTTTCAAATGTTTTTCTGTGTTGTTCTACTTAATTTATTGAGTCCAGGGGTTGGGTTCCCCCTCCCCTCTCTTTTCTTCTCTGCACTGAAAATAGGCTGTAGCAAGGACAAGTTTTTCTAAAACACAGCGAAATAAAATATTTCAGACACATCCCCCACACTAACCAGTGTTCAATATTTTATCGTTCTTTCCTTTTTTTTTTTTTCATCTGTGTGCAATCAGCCTTGAAAATTTCCTTTGCCTTCAATTCTTATACCTTTGATGGTATTCAGATTGCAAGCTCTGCCTTGGCCCCTCATGCCACACAGTCTTCTATTTATATTATTAAAATGCAGCACTTGCTTTTTCATTTTACTCTGTTTACATGGTATTGCTTTTATTGATTAATGTCTCAGACTCAAGTAAAATGCTAATCACACAGGGAAAAAAATGTAAAAAATTCAATACGCTGATCTGCAGCGCTTGGCATGGAAGTACCTCGCTAACTCACTTCTGATTTATGCTTCAAGTCAGGATCCACTCCACTCCATGGATGTGGTGCCTGAAAACTTGGACCTCTTTGGCCCAGGTACATGATAATATGTTCTCATTTCTTCTCACATCATGGGACATGTGAATCCCACATGAGAAAAACTAGAAATTTTGCAAGTTTGGTTTAATTTGCCTAGGACTATGACTTTCAAACTCATTTATATTTATTTTCTGCCAAAACGGTGACAACTACATGTTCTCGCTCCAGAGTAAGACTCTCATACATGTGTCTGATCTAGGAGCTGTGACAGAAAACAGAAAGCTGGTGTGGAAAAACAGGTCAAACCCAGAAATACAATCCTACAGAAACCACACATCCCTCTCTGCTCATGGAACACAGTGATGGGGTTCAGCCATATTCTTCTGGGCTGCACATGGAGGAGTCAAGACTCAAGGTTCCTCAGTGTCAAAAGCAAAACTCAATTTTATTGCAATGATGAGGAAACAAGCTCTCCTTCACTTCCCAAAGGGGAGGAGAATTTTGACTGCCATGTCTGTAGTTAACTTCCCCAAGCAACAATGCCAGCAGCAAGATGGCCTTCAACGCCCAAGTAAATCACAAAGAAAGTGTGAACACGAGCTGCCCCTTGCCTACTGCCACCTGGGGGAATAGCAACCAGGATGGTCTCTTTTTCATAAAGAGATACGTTTCTGTGCACACCTGTATATCACTTACATGCATCCCCCAAGATACTGAAAAGACTGTGTGCGAAGTGCTGATATGTCAACCTGCAGGTTCAGCACCCGTGTGATTGAGGCTCTAATTACAGTGAGCTCTCAAAGGTATTTTAAATCCACCCTTCTCCCCAGCATGTGCTCATACCGGGTGCTTAACTGGAAATAAGTGCTCAAATTATATTCACTTCTGTGTGATATAAGAAAGAGTTTCAAGTTGAATGTGGGTGCTTGTCCAGACTTAAAGAGTTATGTCTTCCTGAAACAGGATGTGACCCACTCAAACAGTGTAACACATTTAATCATCAGAAATTGTTCTTGCTGGTGCCGTGTGACCGTGAACGGTATTTCTCTGCTTGAAATCTTTATATATAATCTATAAATGCAGTGGAAACAAAGCTAAGATGAATTTAGGAAGCGTTCAGAGACTGGAAAAGGTTAATTGATGCTTTTATTTTTCTCCAAACCAGATAGCTTTCTTTTCTTAAGGGCTGTTTTATACTTTTCCCATTATATCCTCTTTTTTTCCATTTTCCTCTTATTAATAAAGGTCTGGCCCTCTTTAACATGCAACAAGAGCCTAATGAGCCATGCAGGCTTCTGTAATTTCTTCACTGTTGAAAATGCCTGACACTAATCTATGCCATTTATACTAATAAGAGGTGCATCAGCTGATACTTGTCGCAGTGAAAACATTTGAGATGCACTTTGCTGAATTGCAGGTAGCAATTCCTGACAAAGTTTACTCCACTGTGGAAATAGATGCCATTAAAGCATCACAGAGCTGTATGTGCTACATGGCACATGTAGTACAAAAAATCCCACCACCGGTGCCCAATGATATATTAGCTTTATATTTTATGTAAACATGTCAAAGAGATACTGCAGGAAAATCATATCCTCCAGTTTTTTCCGTGCACAATGTTTACAGTTTACATGAACGATGAAGTGCTAACCTAAAATATGATGGCACATTTTATACTAAGTGGACATTAATTAATGCTAAATTGCAGGAGAACTCATCAGGAGTTTATGTCTTACATATGTATGCATACCACAACAATTCAGTGTGATTAATGGTATTCCAGTGACTCGCCAGGATTTACATTTGGAAAAACAGGGGAAGGGCAAATGCATTCCTTATAATTTTTTCTTCCCATTCTTAATTGTAAGATTAATCTACAATTCTCCACTATCTCACTGATAGCATATCAGTCTGATGGAGCTCCACTAATTCCATATGCAGAAGTGTTGGCATAGCTGTGAGGGAGTAAGGGTACAAGCGGAGCAAGGTCTGTAGGGAGGGGCAGTATCTCTTTTGAGAGCGATTGATGCAGCTGGAAAAAGCACTGTCTTTTTCTCAGGTCTGAAAGCAAAGGCTGCGAAAGCCCACATCAGGCATGAACAAAGACCCTGTGCTAGAATCTTTTTCCAGTTAAATCAGTCAATCTAATAAAAACCCCAGCCTCTCCCTCCAGATCTCTTGTATTTTAGAAGGTTGGAAAGTATTATCATCTCTGCTTCAAAGATGCTGGAAGAGAGAAGTAGGGATGGACTAAGCTAAGCTCCAGATGTGCTGGCAGCCCAGGTAGGAGAAGCCCAGCTTCTTGTCCCTGCTCACTGTTGCCTGTGAGTGAGGACAAAGGGATCCAGGAGAGAGGAATGCAATGATTCACATTTCTGAAGCTGTGCCCCAGGCACATAGTTACCCCATGATTTTGGAAATACAAATTCATACCTCCTCCAGTTTAATAGGAAAAACAAGTGCATGCTGTGGTGCTGTATTTAAGTGTCCTGTCTTTCAAGCAAGTGGAATATAGTTGGCAACAATCCAGAGACAACAAACTCACTCTTTGCCAGAAAGGAGGAGAATATAGAGTCTGGGAGAAGGGACATTGCACAGAGATCCCCAGACTGCCCAGGCTGGGTGCATGTAATGTGGCTTCTGGCTCTTTGCAAGCATAGGGAACAGGTGGGCCAGCTGTGGGGATGCCATCACATACTTCTCAGATAGGTTTAGAAAGTAGGTGGGAGACTTTCCCTCTGGAGCAAGATGTTGCCTGTTAGTGATGCTGGTGTCAAGATCTTCTCCCATTTAGCATGCCCTGCCAAGAGTTCACCTCTCCCAGGCACGCAGCTGTCCTGCAAGTTTCTTGACATCTGGTCTATTGCAGTGGAGATCTTGTTAGAATTCACACTTCTTCTCATTTTTATCTTCTCCATTTTTATCTTCTCCTGGATTTCGTAGTTACGTGTTGTTAAAACCATGCACACCTCATAAAAACAGGAGTTCACCAAAAAGGGGCTGATGTGAACAGGCATCCTGACACACCTACCTCAAGGACATGCTGAAAGCCACATCCCTTGCGCTGACCTGCAAGGAGCCCCTTGAAACTCACTCTGTAAGGAGCTGTAAGGCTCCTTATGACTGAGATAAAAGGGAAGAAAATTATCATTATGTTGAATAAGGTCCTGGCATCTCCAAGCCAGGACTCCTTTCCAGCAGCACCTGCATTTTTCCTGGAAGCTCTGTGAAGCACTGTCATGGAGAGCAGTATGGTCTGCTTCTTGCTGAGATATTGTCCTTCTGAACACTAACGAAGCAGGAGCACTCAAAGAACACGTGTAGGTGTCTTCAGCAATGCCAGGCGAAGAGAACAGCCTATGGTTGCTCCAGAATCCTACCCACAGGAATAGAACTTGATTGCTCTGTGAATATATAACCTCATCAATTTCTTCATAAGGTAAATGCGCTAACCACGGCAATCATCTTCACACGGAAAATTCTATGTGCATTCTGTGTTTTTAACTAAATATTTTTGTTGATTACTTTTCAATGCTTTTAAAAACAAAATTGTATTGTAACCCACATCTTAGTTTGGATGAAAGGTGACAGTACCTGAGGAAGTCCAAAAAGACTCAGTTGCATTGTAAGCTCTGTATTATTGCCCTCTTCTGTCCTCGACATTTTACACTGTAGGTGAAGATCTGCAGTTGCTCTTATTCCTCACTCTCTTCTATCACAGAAATCAGATGTCTTTTCTAGATTACCAAGGCTAATTTATAAGCTAGCAAGACACGTGAGTAGTTTGGATGGTTCTCTTTAATGTATTTCTTTGCATTCATTAAAACAGGATTTCATGTGCCACTGACCTGACTGCTTGCTGCGTTCCTCTCAAGTTGTTCACCATCTCCCTTAGCCTAGATGCTAGCCAGTATTTTTCTACTTTCTCCATCAACACTGATCTGGCCGTCTGCCTGTCCTAGATTGTGCCTAAGAGACCTGCTATGGTCAACGTCCTACTTGTCCTCTGTATTGTTGTGATCCCTCTCCTTCCACTTGTTTCTGCCTGCCATTGCTTTAGCAGTCCTGATGCTCCTCGATACTGAGGAAGTGGCTCTGCAGCTCCTCTGGCAGTCCTCTTCCCATCACCCACAGCAGGATTTCTCAAGTTCCAGGAAAACATCCTTTGATTTATCCTCTCAGAGTGCACGGCAAGTTGAACTGTGGGGTGTTGGGAAATGTCACTCATCACCAGGTCAATTACTGGACAGCCACGACCCTCCACCACTCTCCTCTTGCCCTTCACCAGTGTAAGACTGCTGACTCCCTGGAGATACCAGCCTGTCAGAGGTGTGGCTGAATGCATCTCCTCCTGATGAGTCACTGCCCCGTCCTACTCAATCAGCAGCTATAATCTCCAGCACTTACAGAAAAACAAACAAAATAATCTTCCAGGAAACACTAATAGCGCAATGTCAGTACTCACATCATGTGTGTCAACTGTCCTATTAATTATTATCATTACCTGCCTTCAGGAATTGAATGAAAACGCAGTTTCTAGCACTGTGGGAAACCAGTGTTAATTAGGAAAAAGGCTGCAGAAGCACATTTGTGTATTTGCATGTCTCCCCTTTCCTTGTGTACACACGCAACACAGAATGCACCCATGCTGCCTTATATGCATGTATGTACACACACACACACACATTTTGTCAGTGCACAAATGCATTCTGTCCAACTTACTGATTCAGTCAAATACAGCACGGAGTGGCACACACCTTCTTCCCGAGGAGCTCATTCTGCAAGTGTTGCTCTATATTCTCAGCCTGTTGTTCAAATATATGCAAGCATGCATTGTGAGGATATGCCTTACACCCTGCATCTCGACATTTTCCAACAGATGTTAGCTAATGTGGTTGTAGAAGGTTCACTGTGGATGCAGTGAGCCCAATAAATCTTCCTCTTAAATGCAGACACTCCACCATCCCAGCATCTTATACCTATAATACATTTTAATTACTTGGCTATTCAAATTATACTAAATTAGATCTGCACGGAGCTGCATCACGGATTTCTCAATTTACATTCAATCCACAGCAAACAAAATAATAATAATAAAAAAAAACAGCAAATGCACTTTTTATTGGAACTTGCAGGAGCTACTGAAGTCTGATACCCTTAAAATTATTAAGTGTCAAAGATTACTGGCATTAAGGTTCTACTTTGCCTCCCCATTAGCCGTTTAGGTGACAGCTGCTGTATTACACATAAAGATGAACCATTCCTTGAGGGATGATAGTGGTTCCGCTGTGACACTACTGGCATAAAGCATTATCAGACCATAGCTGTGCTTAGAGCCATCACAGTCTCCTAGGCACCTATCAGTACCCTCATTATCTGCATCACAGAGTGTCTAGAAAGAACACTGCCAGGCTTCACAGCTTTGCAGCTCATTTGAGAAGCGGAAATTAAATGTCCCAGGAGAAAAAACAGGCACATTGTAACAGCACCAGTGCTGTGCACCAATAGCGTTTTGACTGTCGTTGCACTGACTTCTGTCTCATTAATTTAATAGGCTCCTGGACTGGGGATGGGGAGGTGAAGAGGCAGATTGTTGAGAGGGGCTCTCTGTGCTGATTGCGAATCCAGATTGGGGTGAGAACTTGCACTGAGCACTACCGCTCTTCAGAGCCTGTCCTGACTGCTGCTGGGTGAGACAAGCCAGGGGGAGGCTCTGGGATGTGAGTAACATTAGCTTGTCATACACGTAATCTGTACTTGGGTTGTCCTCAGCCCCCGTATAAGTACAGGAGAGCAGTAGCAGCGCCTTTGAAGATAGCAGGAGAGGCTGAGTGCTGAAGGAGAGTGTGAGATTGAGTGCTGCATTCAGGTGGGAACACATTAGCACGCAGTCCTGCAGCAGTACAGCACGACTCTGCTCTTTCAAAGGAGCTGCTTTGCCACTTTAAAGTAACAGTGTGGGGATGTCCAGCAAAATGTACATTCCTCTCTGAAGCTTCTGAAGGACCTCAGTGGAACATATATCTTCTGGTGGCCCAGGGGTTCCTGCTTTCCAAATCAATACCTTTTAACAGCTCTCACTTATTCTGACACCAAATGGTGCATATAAGTGAAGAAAAAATAGACACAGCTTCTATTCTATTACCTCATCAGATATCACATGTAAGAGCACCTGAAAAGAATTTGGAGATTGTAAAATTTCCCCTTACTTGTTTTGGATAATTACTGCAGGTGATTTCACACAGTGAAATGTTGCTAAGGGCGGTATAGGGGATGGCATTGGAAGCATGATACATCTGCGGGTGTATATGCTGTGAGAAATTATGTTCCTTAAAGTGACCACTCTGCCAACAGGGTGCTTAGGTAGTAGTGTGTATTTAAGTCTTCTTTCTCTTTATTTACATGAATGGATGATAAGAGAGGAGACTGAAACAGGAAGAAGGTGGGCTCATTTTTATAGTCTCTCTCTTGTTCAGATTAATCAAAGCCACTTTACTCTTCACATAGGAGCTGAAACCAACCCCCCTCCCTCTCACCTCCCCTTCACTCTTTTCTCCCTCTAGGTTTTGTAGGGGTTACTGAAGTGCTCTAGAATTCATGCTTAGCTATGGGACAGAATCTTTCAGAAATATTGTCCCTTTATCTCAGCATTTGGCAATGCAGAATTTTCTGGACCGTATAACAAATAACACAGAAGCTGCATTGTCTAGAAACACATACAAACCAGTGACAGCATGAAGAGCAGGTGGGAACCTTGTTTTGAAGACTCTATGGGGAATATTGCCAAAAGAAATGCACTTTGAGGGGCTATTAAAAAAAAAACCACACACGCACACAGATGGTCCTAGCTCTTCAGTACATCCTCATCCTGTTATGGGTCCCAGGGGCTACGCACTTTTCTGGAAGTCCCACAGTCAGTAAGAAGGGAAATTTCCTTCAATGTCCCACCTAATGTCATTCAAATAAATACCGTCAAAGTTTTTCTAACTGGAAATGAACAGGAATAAATACTCCAGAAAAATCCTTCCAGAATTCTTGTCCAACAACTAATTCCTTGCTTATTGTAATTATATACATTGCTTTTTATACTTAATATTTGATCTAGTTTAAGGAAGTAATCCTACATAACAGTTTTTTCTTACCAGTTTCTTGTATAAGCTCTTGCTGTAATAGACAGCAATTGGTTGCTTCTGTATTGCTCCCATGTTCGTCCTTTGGGCTGACTTTGCCCAGACATCCTTGTACAAGGGCAAAGGTCTTAAGAGTTTAAAGTCGAAACTGTGATCAGAAATACTGGGATTACTTAACCACTAAAACCAAACTTTCAGATACTCTTCACGTGTTCAAATATTTAAACCCATTATTTAAAGCTCAGCAGAACATAGAATAGAAAAAGAGAATCTAGAAGGCGGTGGAGGGGCTTGAAGCTCATCCTTTGCCCGAGAGCAGCAGTTGTCTTCTCTCTAATTATTCAACAATGCATGGAAGAGACAGGCCAATATATAGCTTTTATTTGAATGTGCAATTAGTTGCTTTTTCATATAGACACACATGTAGGGGACCTGCTTTGCAGGGAGGTTGGACTTGATGATCTCTAGAGTTCCCTTCCAGCCCCTACAATTCTATGATTCTGTGATATGGTAATATCCTAAGGAGCTTGAAGTCACTCAGTTCAGTTTCATCAGAAAGAGTAAAGTCAAGGGAACTACACAAGGGTGTTTGATATGTCAGATTCTCATTTTACAGACTTTGACTTGATGATGATGATCTTAAACTCTAAGCCCAGCTTAGTTTCCAAACTACTTCTGGACAAAGGTAAATTCCTAACACCTGAGTAGATGCTGCGAACTCATGTGCATGGGAAGATAATATGTTAAAGCACTTTTTCATAAATACACCTTTCCCTTATCTAGATATGCACTCAAAATCTCTTCTTTTTCCTTATTAGTCTTTTTTGTGGGTGGTAGAGATGGTGAGGGGAACCGTTTTTTAAACTAAAGAAATAAAGAAAATGTGACAGAAAGTCATGTTAACTGAGCGTGAAGACAGGGACCACAGAAAAGTAGTTATGCCCACATTTGTGTTGCTGTGCAGATGACTTGCAGCTCCCTATGCCTCTTGCAACAAAGGTCTTAGTAATTCTTACTAAACCGTTCTTCAATTAGAGATACCCAACTGAAGGAAAGGTTTGATTATAAGAAACCTGAGTGACACTCAATCCGTGTAAGACGGTGGGAATCCTCTTTGATCACAAAAATGGGTCAAATCAGCTGAGGTGCATTCTGGAGCACAGCATCAGAAAGCATCATCTGGGTCATTGAATTCAGTTCCCTACAGCCATTAGTGAGTTGAATCCCACAGTCCTCTGGGATCCAGGATTCCTGGTCTGGGAACAAGATATTCCCTGCCACTGGCAATGCCTGCTTCCAGTGGAAAGGAAACCTGAATGCAGGGGGAGTGCAGGCTCCTAGCACCGCCAAAGATGCTCAGGCTTGTCGCTAGCAGAGAGCTTTGAGCAAGACAAGTCAGGTACCCCAGCTGGCTTCCATGGGGCTAGTACAGGCAACTTTGTAGTTGAGGAGTACCAGAGAGACAGACCTAGAGCTTCAGAGGTATGCTGATATCTGCCATCTACATGAACAGTATCTCCATGTTCAGGACGCACTGTGCCTCATTGCTTATCGATTGTATGATGGAGAATAAAACATTTCTTTTATTACTACTGGGAATCTTGAAAAGCTTGCATATCCAGGTTGGATCTGTTACACCTTTCTGTTTTGCAGTTAAGTACGATCATATGGTCTGAGGAAAAGTTTCTGGAATAACATCTGTTTTCTAGGCAGAGGCAAAAATCTTGTTCTAAATCCATGAGCATGGAAGTCAGAGTAGCAAGATAAAACTTCCACTAGATGATCTCTTTCATGCTAAAATATATCAAGAAACATTTGTGTTAACATACACAGCATTACCTTACATTCTTGTTTCTTCTTACACTGCTGTATCTATTCTCTCACGGGACAATTTTGGATAATGCCTGCTGAGGCAACCATGGGTATAAAACTGCCTAGGAATCTGTATTCACACAGGTGGGCTGAGGCAAGTGTACAGGTTAGCAGTTTTACCACACATATCTCTGCAACTTCCAGGACTCCATTTGGACAGTGATGTCCCTAGGAGATTTCACTGTACCTTACAGTGGGATTGGGACACAAGGTACTGAGAATTGTTCATTCACTCATTGAATTCTTAGCTTATTGCATGTCCTTGGAAGTCTTTTCAAGCAGGAGTGCTGCCACTAGTTTTCTTTGCTAGTATTTCAAACTCCAGGTCAGGAGTCTTAAGGATTTTTAAAGTCTAATTTATTCCTGTTTGCCCTCAAGACATGCCAGGAACTTTCTCTGAAGCCTGGCCTCTGATTCCAGATACACAAGCCTTGCTACAGAGCCATCCCACTGATTAAAGTGGTGTTATGTAAGATTTACATGAGCATAAGTGAAGGATCCTTTTTTATTTTGAAAATGTTCTAGGTCAAACCCTGGAAGAAAACATGTAGGGATTAATATAAACTTATCAATCCTCCATTAATTTCCACTGACAGACCCATTTCTTTCTGTTCCAACTTGCTATTGCTCCCAAGGTAGTAAGTTAAGAAAGCCAGCTCTGCCCATCACAGAGGTTACTGAAGTCATGTCTTCTTCACTCCTGATGCTTTAGGCCCCCAGAGAAACAGATCATTGTTCTATTTGCATTACCCAAGAGGACTATGGCAACTCTGGTAGAAACTGAAATTGAAAATAATCTAGGTGATATGTTCATATGAACTGCACTTCGCCTGCCTAACCAACAAGAATACAGCCTGCCTAACCAGCTTCTTCTGAAAGCAAGATCCCCACTGCAGGTCTTGCAGTACAAAGGGAAAATTTACTTCATCTGTTTTTGCTTTTGAGTATGTCACCTGAAGTCCCAGATCATTCTTTCACTCTTTTTCTGCCCCAGTGAAATGACTGTCTTTTTGAAGAATTTCTGCTATATGAATTATAATATCTGGGAGAATTCATAATTCATAAATTATGCCAGTTTATAGCCACCATCCCTATTAAAGCTATCTAATTGACTTATTTTAGAAGCATGCATTAAACGTATACTTTCAAAAAACAAAAAAAAACAAAAAAAAAAGAAAAGAAAAACTATGTACAAATCTTTCAGGAACTGGAAGAAAATATAGAAACAATAAACTTTGCAGTTGTCTCTCAGATACTGGATTCTTCCAGACTCACAGCTGCTCCAAAGCCTTCTGCCAGCTGAGAAGAGCTTGACACAATAACAAAAGAGCTTCCCTGGAAAAGCCAAAAATACGTTTGCAGCCCAGCAGCTGACTAGCTCAGCAGCATGGGTGACTGCAAGCACAAACTACCAGGTCCTTCTTTGTTCCTCCAGGTCCTGCCTAAATGCTGAGTCAAGTGTAAGGGCACAGACCATACTCAGACCATTCGTCACGAGCACTGCAGCCAATTCTGTCTGTTGATTGCGCAGGAAATCCTGGGCGACAGATACTGTGGGTCACCCATAGCTCTCTTGTAAGTAAGTACCACGGGGGCTGACAAGCCTGAATGCAGACAGGCACATTAATGGGTTTCTGACCTTCATTCTGCTAGCGGTCTGTGGTGGCCTGGAGCTGAGGGACATCCCTCTCCAGGGGCACTCTCTCCAGCTGCATTCCAACAAGAACAGCCACCGAAATGAACACTGGGTGCCAGGGCAGTGCAAGACCTGTTTTGTTGAGGTCCAAGCACTGAACGCTCTCTCTCAGATCCACTGAGATCCACTGCCCCCCCATATATCAGCTAGGGTTTTCAGAGACTATGGGAGTGCATCTTGACTGAAGTCCTCCAGGGCAGGAGAGGGTATATCAGTGTTGGAGTTATGGTGAGTCATCCTGCTCAGATCTCCTCCTCCTGAGTAGTTGAAGATACCTCAGTGACATCAGCTTGGGCTCAATAAAATTTTAGGATGATGATGAGGATGGTTTTAAGCCTCAAAAATTTTGGAGTGAATGAATTTTTAAGCAGGCAGGAGTAGTGGTGTTGAGAAGTGGGGGGTCCCCTCAGTTCCCGTCCCTGCTCCAGGTCCTGTGTGTCCCCTACTACAATGCTGAGCCTCTGAGCAAAGCGGGCAGTCAGTGCCACAAAGGATGAGAGAGATGGAGTATGGATTGTAAAAGAAAATTATGCTCTAATAATAGAGAAAAAAACAGGCTGCTAGTTTAGTTCGCAGGCTGTGATGTTCTCATATTATAAACCTGATTTACTTCAAGGGAAGGGTCACTTTATGAAGAGCCTGTGTCTAAATTTGATCCAGATAAAAGGCCACTAACAAAAGGCAGGCTTTGGGAAAACAAGCAGAACTCGGGCTGTGCTCTCACTAAGCACATTTTCTCATTTTCAGTCAAGAAGTCATTGGCAGTGTCAGTGCTTGAAAACTGCATGGCTCAGACATTTCTAAACCCTTTTAAACCATCACAAAGGGCTCCCTTGATTGTTGCTTTGTTTTCCTTCTGCTGCCCTACAATATGGCTGCCAGTGCAAATTCATGATAAGCAGCAAGCTTTGCATGAGCTGCTAGGTTTCCCTGACTATGGAACCACAGAACCTGTCAGTGTCCATATGAGGTGACACGCAGCTGGGAAAGTAACACTCTATCCTCCTCTTGCAGTCCAGGAAACTTTAAAAAAAGCCAGATTAATTTCCACGGGCCACAGCCTGCCTCCCATAAAGTCCCAATTGTAAAAGATAGGGAGTTCTGCTTCAATACTGAGGACATAGTGAAGCCCCCACATTATTAAAACTGTTTTAAACTGAGGTTCAGAATCCGGCACTACTAATGTATTTAATTACAATAAAACAGAGAGCACTAGCTCAATGCATTTGAACAAATTATTCAGAAAGTGCGAGAATCCATCCTGAGGAGTGCAGGGAAGCTGAGTATCGATTCTTCTATGCTGGGAAGACCCACATACTTATCCCTGTTTCAAAAGGTGTCAGATAAACTCTTTACAATGACTTTAAAAGAGATAGTAGCGAGGAAGGAGTCGACAACTTTTCCAATCAAACTAGTGAAAGTTTTGATGGAGTGGCATGCTCACTGTCCTGAGAGGGACGTGAGGCCAAGTCGTGCCCAACATCTAGGGGACAGCAAGGAGCGCCCAGAGAATACCAAAAGGCCCAAACCCAAGAACAGCCACAACAGGATACAATACAATAGCTGCACAAGTTTTGTTGGTGGCTTCTCTTCCTGCCACAGTTCTAGAGGGATTAAAGATAAGTCTGCAGCCCACATAAATGAAGGTCAGATAAACACATTTTACATTAAACACCACAGAGCAGTAAGTTTTCCTTTAAACTGTATTATAATTGGGAAGAACAGTATTTTATGACTGAAATCTCATGACTGTGAGCAGACATATGACATTAGCAGTTCACTGAGGTTTGCCAACTCTACGCAATCACCATTATAGTAAAGGGCAAATATGATTGTCCTCTTCAAGAAGAAGAATAATAAAAAGAACCATACACAACCTCTTGGAAAAAGACTAAATAATGAACAAAAAGGCTGTCTAAAAAAATCTAGCTGCCAGTAGAATCAGGATATGGAGTGGGAATGGTAGACTGTACAAGCAACTGCAAAACTTTGAGTTTTCATTGTTTATGGAATCAAGGAGAGTTGCTAACTGTTATGTTTGCAAAGATAATTACCCAAATATAAATTGTGATTTCCCAGTCAAATAAATGGTTGTGACTAGAGATTATTACAAAAAAGGCAGTTTTGTATATTTTCCTTCCCCTTGTACCAGGTTCCTTTTTCCTCTGTTGTGCAGAAACTTGCCAGTTCTGCAGTTGCACAGGTTGACTAGACTGAAAATTTACTCTATACAAACGGTTTACTGTTGGTTTAGTTCCATATTACCCATCCCAGGGCAAACAGGGAGCAGGTGAGCCCATAGATAGTGGCACTGGAGGAAGATGGAAAACTCATTCTGTCTTGGGAGTCCAGAACTGAGCAGATTCACTGCAGATTTTGCTGGCCCTTACTGATAGCTTCCCCAGACCCTTGGGTATCCACTTTTGTTGTCGAGGGAGCTACATGCTGGAAGGTAGCTGGGAATATCTGCAGTACCTCTTTCAGGAAGTGTTGTGGTTCTGTAGAGTCAGAAGGGGTACAGTGATACACTGAGGTACACATGTAGCAGGACTGGAGCATAGGCAGATGAACAAAGGTCTTCATCTTGGTATGTGAGTGCCCGTACCCTGAAGGGATACTTTTTCTTGAGCTCAACTTAAAATGTTGTCACAGAATCATAGAATCCTGATTCTATGAGAATTGGAAGGGACCCTTAAAGGTCATTTATTCCAAGTCCCCTGCAATGAACTGGGACATCCACAGCTGGATCAGGTTGCTCAGAGCCTCGTTCAACCTGGCCTTGAATGTCTGCAGGGATGGGGCATCACCACATCTCTGCACAACCTGTTCCAGTGCCTCACCACTCTCATTGTAAAAGACATTTTTTCTTTAAGTTTGAAACCATTTCCTCTTGTCCTATCTATCTCCACAGACCCTGCTCAAGAGTCTGTCCCCTTCTTTCTTGGAGCTCCCCTTTAGACACTGTAAGGCCACTATCTGGTCACCTCAGAACTTTCCCTTCTCCAGGCTGAGGAACCCCAGCTCTCTCAACCTGTCCTGGTAGGAGAGAGATTCCATCCCTTGGATCACATTTGTGGCCCTTCTCTGGATGCACTTCAACAGGTCCGTGTCTCCCCAGTACTGAGGACTCCACATCTGGATGCAGTACTCCAGGTGAGGCCTCAGCAGCACACAGCAGAGGGGGAGGATCACCTCCCTTGGCCTGCTGGTCACACATCTTTTGATGCAGCCCAGGGTATGGGGCTGCGAGGGCACATTGCTGGCTCATGTCCAGCTTGCCATCCACCAGTACCCTCAAATCCTTTTCTTCAGGGCAGTGCTCTATCCTTTCATCCCCTGGTTTGTATGGATAATGGGGCTTGCCTCAATGAAGTTGCAAGACCTTGCACTTGGTTTTGTTGAACCTCATGAGATTCTCCTGGGCCCACTGCTCAAGCCTGTCTAGGTCCCTCTGAATACCATCCAGAGTTTTCTTTTGTGCTCACCAGAATTTTCCTTTGTTTCTTCTGTAAGTGCTGATAAGGGTATTTTGGAGATGCAAAATACTTAGGGAGGAGAGCAAGAAAAGCTGAGGTTTGCAACACCTGAAGATCTTTTTGTAAAAATATAGCTATGTGGGACAAAGAAGCAGACAGTGAATTTCTGCTAATTTAAGTTTTAGTGATATTTCCTTAATTTATCTAGAGTATCCATTGCCATCCTCAAGCACAGGTTCATGAGTCTAACATGTGAGCTTTACCAAGACCAAGTGCTGGGTCCTGCACTTTGGTCCTAACAACCCCCTGCATCGCTACAGGCTTGGGGCAGAGTGGCTGGCAAGCTGTGCAGAGGAAAAGAATCTGGAGGTGTTAGTTGACAGGCAGCTGAACACGAGCCAGCAGTGTGCCCAGGCAGCCAAGAAGGCCAACAGCATCCTCGCTTGTGTCAGTAATGGCACAGTCAGCAGGAGTAGGGAGGTGATTGTTTCTCTCTACTTGGCACCAGTGAGGCTGCACCTCAAGTACTGTGCTCACTGTTGGGGCCCTCACTACAAGAAAGACATTGAGGCCCTGAAGCATGTCCAGAGAAGGGCAACAAAGCTGGTGAAGTGTCTGGAACACAAATCTTACGAGGAGCTGCTGAGGGAACCAGGATTCTTTAGTCTGGAGAAGTGGAAGCTCAGTGGAGATCTCATCACTCTCTACGACTACCTGAAAGGAGGTTGTAGCATGGTGTGGGTGTTGTTCAGATTGGATGTTGGGAAAAATTTCTTCTCCAAAGAGTGGTGAGGTTTTGGAACAGGATGCCCGGGGAGGTGGTAGAGTCACTGTCCCTGGAGGTTTTCAGGAGAAGGCTAGATGCAGCACTGAGGGATCACAGGATCACTAAGGTTGGAAAAGACCTATAAGATCATCCAGTCCAACCATCCACCTATCATCAATAGTACACGCTAAACCATGTCCCTCAGCACAACATCCAAATGTTCCTTGAACACCTCCAGGGTCGGTGACTCCACTATCTCCCTGGGCAGCCCATTCCAGTGCCTGACCACTCTTTCAGAGAAGTAGTATTTCCTAATATCCAGCCTGAATCTTCCCTGGCTCAGCTTGAAACCATTCCCTCTAGTCCTATCACCAGTTACACAAGAGAAGAGGCCGACCCCCAGCTCACTACAACCTCCCTTCAGGTAGTTATAGAGAGCAATAAGGTCTCCCCTGAGCCTCCTCTTCTCCAGACTGAACAATCCCAGCTCCCTCAGCCGCTCCTCATAAGGCCTGTGCTCCAGACCCCTCACCAGCTTTGTTGCCCTTCTTTGAACACGCTCCAGGGCCTCAATGTCTTTCTTGCAGTGAGGGGCCCAGAACTGGACACAGTACTCAAGGTGTGGCCTCAACCAGAGCTGAGTACAGGGGGACAATTACTTCCCTGGTCCTGCTGATCACACTACTTCTGATACAAGCCAGGATGCCATTGGCCTTCTTGGCCACCCAGGCACACTGCTGGCTCATGTTCAGCCGAGCGTCAACCAACACCCCCAGGTCCATTTCCTCTACACAGTCTTCTAGCCACTCCGCCCCAAGCCTGTAGCGTTGCTTGGGGTTGCTGTGGCCAAAGTGTATGACCCGACATTTGGTCTTATTAAACCTCATCCCATTGGCTTCAGCCCAGCTATCCAGCCTGTTCAGATCCCTCTGTAGGGCCTCGCTACCCCCAGGCAGATCAACACTTCCAGCCAACTTGGTGTCATCTGCAAACTTACTGAGGGTGCACTCAATGCCCTCATCCAGGTCATCAATAAAGATATTGAAGAGGACAGGCCCCAGCACCGACCCCTGGGGAACACCACTCGTGACCGGTTGCTAGCTGGATTTAGCTCCATTGACCACCACTCTCTGGGCCTGGCCCTCCAGCCAGTTCCTTACCCAGCCAAGAGTGTACCTGTCCAAGCCACGGACTGCCAGCTTCTGCAGGAGAATACTGTGGGAGACAGTGTCAAAGGCTTTGCTGAAGTCTAGGTAGACTACATCAACAGCCTTTCCCTCATCCACCAGGCACGTCACTAGATCATAGAAGGAGATCAGGTTGGTCAAGCAGGACCTGCCCTTTGTGAACCCATGCTGGCTAGGCCTGATCCCCCCGTTGTCCCGCACATGCCGCGTGATCTCCCTCAAGACAATCTGTTCCATAACCTTCCCTGGCACCGAGGTCAGGCTAACAGGCCTGTAGTTCCCCGGGTCCTCCTTACAGCCCTTCTTGTAGATGGGAGTCACATTGGCAAGCCTCCAGTCTTCTGGTACTTCACCAGTCAACAAGGAGCGCTGATAGATGATGGAAAGCAGCTCGGCTATCACCTCCGCCAGTTCCCTCAGCACTCTCGGGTAATGTGGTTAAGTGGGCATGAGTGTTGGACTGAACTAGATGATCTTTGTGGTCTTTTCCAACCTTGATGGTTCTGTGATTCTATGATTCTGTGATCATAGGGTAGGACAGGTTGGAAGGGACTTAAGGAGATTATCCCACCCAAACTCTTGCTAAAGCACAATCATCTATGAACTTGCGGGATTTCAAAAAACCCTCTAATTTCTTTTAGCTTATAACTTTAACACCGTTCGCAACTACAAAGCTTCTATGATACTAAGGGACATATTCAAAATCATCAGGAAAATATGAATGCATCAGGTTGCTTGGGGTCTTCAATAGAGCAATGAGTTGACAAGCATTGTAAAATGGATTCCTTGCCTGGCTGTGTAGAATTGCCCACTTAGCCCAGAAGATGCATGGATAAAGGAGCACCTCTGCATCATTCTGGGTGCTAATCTCAGTCAGTGATCTGGGAAAGTGAGCTGTTCAGCTCCAAGCACTCCTTCCTGAAGGTGCTGAAAGTGCTCTGATTGTCCTTTCCTGCTGCGGCTGTGCAACATTGTGATTTTATCTGTAGGACACGTCCATCTGCTGTGATTGACTGTGAACCAGTTATTTCTTTCCTTCAACCAGCAGAAGAGCTGGAATGCATTTTCACCTGAGAACAGATATGTTTTGAAATTTTCTCTACACAAAGAGACATAAAGCAGTGGAATGCCCAGTATGAACTTGGTTGCTTCAATGTGTTCCCTGCACGAAGAGCCTGGCACAGGCAGAAGAGCTGTGCTCACATATTTATTCTTCTGGAATGATGACTGGGTAAGGAGCACAGCAGAAAGGCAAAAAAGGAGAAACAGAAACAGGAAGATGAACAGGATGGGGGGGAAAATGAGAAAATGAAATGTGATATGCTAATCTCTGAAAGTCCTATCGAGGTGCAAATGTGTGTTAAGAAGCGTCTTTGCAGGGCAAGAGCTGGACAATATGAAGAATAAAAAAATGCTGCAAAAGAGATGGAAGTGGGCATTTGGTTTTTGTTCAAAATAGAAATGGAAAGACACTGTTATTCTTTTAATACTAGATGCTAAATGTTTAACATTAGCAAGGAGAAAGAGCCACCCTATCAATTTTTAATAAATACTAATGACCTCTTAAATTAAATTTCTAAATTAAAAACATCATCAATATAAAAAATTTATGAGAAATCTTTGCAAATATTTATTAAGACCACTCATTGGCATACGCACAATGACAGCTCACGCACACACTGTGCTGTTGGACTACCCCCTCACCTTCTCAAAACACATCCTTCTCCCTGCAGCCATGATATCACCACCTAGCCCCAACCTCCAAGGACCAAATGCTGCAGAGATGCTTGGGTGTGTGATGCTCTCCCAGACAGCATCTTACTGGAGGTGAGGAAACGCATGGTTTTAAAAACCATATTCAACCTTCAGAATGACTGCAGTGTAACACCCAGTGTAGGAGTTACAGCTGCTCTTCACCCAGTTACTGATAGGCAGCCTCAACCTTTGGTCCCTCTTTCGTCTTGGAACAGAAGAAATAGTAAAGCGAATGTAAAAATGTTGCTGGCATCACTGCAAGTAGCACACACAGGAGCTGAGGAGAGCCTAGCCCGGTATCTAACTTTCCTAGCCTTTGAACGTCCCTATCTTCATTTTCTCTTTGTCTGTCAAATGGGTTTGCCCCATTAAGACTGCAAGCTCCTTGAAGCGGGGAGCAAATCTTCTGCTATTATCCCTTCCTTCTAGAGGATGAGGATGAGGTGAGGCACTTGGTTAACATGATGTTAAGATGGTGTGAAACATCACATGAAAAATATTTCTATAGAGAGTAGATGAATAAATGCAATAAGATGTAAAATTCTCAGCAGGGTTTGCTTTTTGTTGCTTTAGAGGCAAATTTTGTACCACAGATTTTCCCCTGCCTGACCAATGAGTTTTAGCTGGTATAAAATGGTATATTAATTTCCCTTGATAATAATTGGAGCAGCCTATGATCTTAGCAGCCCTCTGGGTGTATTCCTAAGGTCAAAATAAGAGTGTCACAGCCGTGTTGCTCTTTTATGACACTCCCTTCGCATCTGAAGGCTACTAATCCACTTAAACAATTGCCTTTCAGAAGGAGAGGCTGAAGACTGTGTGTGAGGATACCTAATGAAACACTCAGCCTGTGAAATATATGAAAAGCTCACAGAGCAAAGAAGTGGAATACAACTATTATCTGACACGGAGCATGAATAAAATTGTCACCAGACTGAAACAGCTCAGTTTTTTTATTCATGTCTGCGCTGCAAAGTGGTTGAAGCCTAAAGCTAATGAAGGGAATAATATGCAATTTATCACGGTATAGAGAGAGAAAGACACACAAATGTAACTCTTGGCTTGTGTCACGCCAGTGCCTCCCACTCTGCTCCTTGCAGCAGCTCTCAGAATTGGACTGCATTCTCTGTGCCCCTTCCCAGCTTGCTTCCATCCTGTGGAAGAGCCATGTACCCAGACGCCACTCCAGTAGCTACAGGAAACCCTTTGTGCTGATGAGGCCTCACAGTACAAATGCAAGCTGTACTAAAGGGAACACAATCAGCATTCAGGCCTGATTTTAAGTTAATGGGGCATAGTACTGGAGGCAAGTAGATAAGGCTCTCTTCCATATACCGGGGACAGTGGTGCAGCTCATGAGTAGTGTGCTGTGCTTGGTGAGGACAGCGCAGTGTTCTGTTGGGACCACACTGGGGCTGTGATGTACTTTTCATCACACATGGAGGCCCCAGGGGAGAAGCCTTTGCCATTCTGGCCTCAGGACACCAATTGTCTGTGCCACCAAGCAGTGGTTGCGACCAGCTGAGCAGGGGGCAATGCCCACCCGCTGGCTGTGACAGCTGCCCCAAGAGTCCTGCTTGGGGGCAGCAGCAAGTTGGAGTACCAGGTACTTACATGATTCTGTGGGTGATGATGCTTATCTCTTGCATCCTTTTACACATAGCCTGAGCCTGGACGTGTGTCAGCCCCTCCTCCTGCTAGCTTTTGTGCAGGTGGCAACTTTGCAGCACACACACTTTTTTTAAGAATTTTCTGCTTCATTTAAGTAAGCGGCCCTTCTGCTTACCTGGGTGTTTGGGGCCCCATAAGCATGCTTGCAGATTGGCATCTCTAGAATTGTAGGCGTGATTTTGGTCAATTTTCATATTTCTAAAATGGAGCAAAACCCCATCACGTACAGACTTAATGCATATAATACCAGTTTGCTGAGTGTCATTGTACGCCGACCTTCAATTGCAAACACTGGCAGATGGCCATTCCTTCAGTACTCAAAAGCTGCTTGAATAGAAAATCAGGCAATGTCTTGGCCTGTGTTTTGCCTCTGCACCAGTGCCCATAGCAGCATAGTGCAGTAGCGACGTGGATGCAATGACTCTGCCACCAGGAGCTCCTTTCTAGAACTTCTTTCCTCCAGTACCATGCTTTCTGCTCCAGAGAGAACTCAGGATGTTGGAAGGCAGGCTGACATTGCTCTTTGTGGCAAGAAGCAGAGAGCTGCTCTGCTTTCTGATGGGCTCCATGCCTACCTTCTGATTTGCAGGAGCAGGTTGCTTGCAAAACAAACAGTGGGTTGAAGAGCTGCATTTCTGCATACTGGACTGGAACCATGATCGATTCTGCAAGTCTGCTGGCAGGGACACTGCTGTTTTCCAAGTGTTTTCCTTTCATTTGTAAAGATGTTCAAGATTTCAGGGCTATTCCCTGCAAGACTCTGGCAGTTCTTTTAATAGGCTGTGAAATTTTGGAATTTAACTATTTAAATGTTCTGACAACATAGCAAATCTCCAGGTGCCTCACTTCGCAAAAAACATCCATTGTATGGCCTTCCCCCATACAATGTGGATTAATTTTAACCCTCACAACAGCTTAATGGAAAGAGTGCGCTGCACTCCGAGTGCCAAACACTTGCTGAAAGCTTTCCTTTGTCAGAATCTCCCTGTTTAGTCACCACCAGCTTCTGAAAAGATTCCACAGAGTTAATGTTTCCATTCCTTTTAATTCATTAGCAATGATGACACAGCCATAACACAGCTGTGCTCCAACTCAAAGGAGCTGAGAGCAAACATTGCCCAGTGCTCCTCCATCCCTCTCCACTCCTTGGCTTGGCAGCAGGGCCGTGCAGCTCGCTGTTCTGCGCAGGATACGGTGACATTTTCCTATCTCAGTGGAAAAGTTCTTCTGGAGGAAGCTTCCTTTTTTTCTTTCTTTCTTTTTTTTTTCACTTGGCTTTTTCTCTGTGAAAAGCTGACCTAATTTTCTGGGGATAATGTAAATGGTTACACTCTTGAAACACTGTGCTCAAGAGTTTACAGATAAAGCAGAACTATTTTATGGTTCAATTATTCGAAAGTACAGGGGATCCCGGCTGTATTAACACATCGTTAAGATGGTATAGGGGTCTGCTTGCTCTTTTCCATGCAGTAAGTTAGGATTTGTCTGTAAAGCCTTGGTCTTTGTCACTACAAAAGCCATTAAGACTGTTAATTTTAAATCGCATTAAAAGTATTACCCATAATGTTAGTTTTGTACCAATCTCCTGCCCACTTCTGGAGAAAGTTCTTAATTGCCTGCTCTGGCAGATGGAAAGCAATGGGAGAAGCATCTTGAAGCCATTCAAGGATGGGGAAGAGGCAGAGAACGGGCAGGAAGCAGTGCTGGGATTTCGAGCCAAGACAGTCATTGCCATAGTGCCATAAGCACAGGTTGCTTGTGGGATGCTCCAGGTGATCCTTGTGGAACAGGTTATCCTGACGTGCACTCCCTTCCCACAGCACGGCAAGGGATAAAGCATACTGGCAAGGCCCTGCTTCCCATTGCCTGCGATGTGGGTAGGCTGGGGGAGGCTGCAGTCACCGTTGCGTCATGGCAGCCTGCTGGGTTACATTGTGATCATTAGTTTTTTAGACTAAAATTTGGAGGATCAGGTTTGTTTCTTTGCTGGCTGTACTACAGATTTAATGTAGACTGAAAATGTGGGGCAAGAGGCAGAGTTTTTCAGCCAACTTTACTTATTCAACATTTTCTCTTTGGTGAATTGGACTGTAGGAATCACCAAGGCCCTGCATCGATGCACTTTTCTACTGATCGCAAAAAGTACCTAACTCAGCAATAGATTTGGGGTTTAAACATCAATTTTTCTGACCTTTCTTTTTTTTTCAAGTTATTATGCCAAAAGGCCTTTTTTTTTTTTTTTTTACGTTTCTAACTTCTCATATTCTGTAGGCCAACGTGTTCAGCAAAACGGACACTGAAACGATTAGTGCAGGGAGTAGCTGTACCACCATTATCTCTTGTAGCTATCTTGAAGGTGACAGAGGCATGGCTGCGGTTCCCTGCCATACCTGACTGCCTTAAAGTAGGGCTTGTGTTCTTGAAGGAATTTATTGTTCCTCCGTTGTTGGCACGTGCTTTTGTTTCTCCAAGAATCTCATTAGGTTCAATGATTAGGAGTGCTAGTGGGTATAACAGTCCCACAGAAATACTACCTTTCAGAGAATGAAAAGTGGTAAAAATATCCAGAAAAGGAAGACAAAAGGATGGAAGGAAAAGAAAAAGAGAACTATGTTTTTATGAGGGTAGGATAAATAAATTAATATATAGCCACTATGCAAATGCTTCTACCTGTCTAGCAGAGATTGTTGTAAAGACAAATTAGTTAATTGCTGCAAAGTGCTTTGAAAATGAAAATGGATATATAAGAGGTGATTATTATTATTCACAACAATCTGGTAGGTGAAGGCATCTGTCTATTTTGCTTTATATATCCCCAGAGCTTTCCCAAAGCAACATTAGAAGAAAGCAAAAGACCTAAAATAGGAGAAGAACAATCCCAAAAGGGAGAGAAAAGGCCTGTGACATTTGTGAATAATAAAAATAATAAGCTACCTATCAGATTTAAAGAATACCACCAGGAGTACAAAGTGAGAAAGCTACGCTGAGGTGCATTTGAACTGATTTTAATGGATATGGAGATCATTAGCAGTGTGCTGATATTGCTGAACTGACACTGAAAATATTAATTTAAATAGAAACATCCTGGATAAAGCCTATAGATGTGCTACAATGCAAATAAGTCAAGCTCTTATGAGCTAAACTTGGGTCTTTTTGATACTAACCAGAATGTCTGTTTTGCGTCCAAACTCCCCAGAATGAAATGAGTTAAAGCTTTTATCTCGTTATAGGATACAATGCAATCTAAAATGTTGAAGGATGACACAATGAGATTTCTAATTTAGGCTACAACTAAATCTCCCCTTTGCACCCAGAGCTACATAGGATAGAATCCAAACCTCTGAACATTCCCCTTCTGTGTTAACTCCACACCCATCGGCAGCCACTCCATACACCAGGCAGCCTGCTACCTGCTAATGCACAGTGCTTGCAAAAGTGTTAGCAAGATCACTACACTCATTTTCAGCATCAGAAAGTAAAATAATACCTGTACTGAGGCAGGACTCTTGATGAATCCGTGGACTACATTTCGTAGCAGTGGATTTCATAGCTATGGAAGAATTAACTCATTTTTCTTTTTTTTTTCTTCCCTTTTTCTCTACATAGCAGCTAAATTATCACTTGCCCAAGCTATGAATCAATTCAGACCTCATTCCTTAAAGGTACCCAAAATTCCCTCAGGTGTTTTGACATAATTCTATTACATCTTATTTCTGTTTAATATTAAATTCTTTTCTGCATGTTTAAATAAACCTGGAAACCTTTTTAGAGAACACAGCTTAATAGAGAACTAAGAACACGCACACCGAATGTCACTATCTTACATACATTTTATTATTAATGGTAATTCATGCAGAACCAGACACTTCACAAGGAGAGACTAAACACTTACATAAAGCTAGGTGCTTCTCTCTGACCTTAATTTGTTTCTGTACTTGAACATTGGATTCCTTCTCAAAAAAATAATTATTCCAATAAAGATTAAAAACCAATAACACTGGGCAGCAAATAAGAGCAGATTTTTGACATGTGTGTTAGTACACACCATTCCAGTAAGGTAGAGGGTAAGAGGCTTCCAGGTCAATATAGGGGTGTCCTGAGACAAGGGAGATGGGAAATGGAACCCATTCATCCCCATGGTGTTTTCTCCTCTATCTATAAGTCATATTTGAGTCTTTCTATAGCATAAAGGTTTAAAGACCCTAACATTGGTAAATGTGGCATTTCCTCTTGATGGCTAGTTCGTTTCTGTATATAACATAGCTGAGGACTTCAAATCCTGGGAAAACAAACCCCACTTGCAGCTAAGTGAGCCTGGTATTTAGCTTGCCAGAAACTGGATGAACCCAGAAACTGAAAAGAGACTGAAAGCTCATTAAAAGCTGTGGAAAAGCTCCCTCATCAGGATTGGACATCTGGGTGGTCTTCCAGTACCAGGAGAGGGGACCTTCTGCTGCTTGGATACTTCTGCAGGGGAGGTTTCATTGGCACTTCCATTCAGGCAGGGGTACATCTCGGGGGTTTTACCTTCTCTTTGCCAAAGCTATAGATCCATAGATGCTTCTGGTTGCTCACAGCCTGTAGAAGAAGGCTTGTGATTTGCCCAGAAGAGCAAGGAAAAGCAGAGGGAAAAGGGGCAATTTAGCTGAAACACAATTTCCACCCCAACTCTTTTGAAGTTGGTATTTATTTAGGAGGCTCCCTCATTCTTCTGAGTGAATAGTGAAAATGCTAATTGCAGTGGTATGTGGTGTTTCCCACTAACAGTCACGAATGGTACATAATTTAAGACATATTGGGCTACATGTGCAGAAATGGAAGGTTTGGCAGTAAATCCGAAAATTTACCTTAGCTGAAGTATTTATGTGTTTACTATTGCCAGAAAAGCTGGATATTAACAGTTCCTAAATTATTTCTTCAGAAAATGTAGAGGACTTGGCTGAGGCAATGGCAAAGGAGGGGCACCCAAATCATAGCCCCACACAGAGACAAATTTTAGGCAATTTTTCCTTTCCTTTTGGCATAGATAGTTGTGTGTGCTGTGGGGAACTGCAGATAGAAGAATGTAAAGGGACAAGAGAGCCAGAAAACAACAAGAAAGACAAAACAAGGATTCTTGCATTGAAATGCCCTTTCTATTAAAAAAAAATAAAAATAAAAATAATAATCCAAGCAGGGCATGGGGCCTTTTGCAGTCCTTTGCTATTACATAGCTGTTGGCATAGAAAGGAAAGCTGCCATATAAATCTGAATCTGCTTGTCAAGACACTGGAATATTATTCTAATAAGGCATCTACCATGATCCTTTTCAGAATCCGAAGACATCCATCAAAGCAGGAGACTGAAACGAATGCTTGGATTTTATATTGCTCAGTGCTGTTTGGAGAGAACGCATTTGTTTATTTTTCTCTCCCAGGGATGCACAGCTGGAAATTGAACAAGAGAGAGTCTGATACTTTCCAAGTGCTAGAAGGGCCTGTGGATGTACTCTTGTATTTTCCATCCCATCTTTGACTGTGGCATAGTGACAAATATCTGCTCATAGGATGTAGTGGGTATTTCTTGGCTGGTTAGCAATTAGTGAGCAGTACAAGCAGATAGTGTCAAACATGCATAGTGCACTGACATTTATATCTGCGAAAGTTTGCCCTCCCAATTCCAAACTATGCACTTTGGACAAAACGTACCTTCCATGTGTGAAAAAAGAAAGAAAGAAAGAAAGAAAAACAGAGGTCTTGGCCAACCCCAATGCACTAACAACAGGGATAATGCTCCCTGAGGAAGCAGCGAGAACAGTGCAGTCAAAAAAAAAAAATGCTTGCTTGGCAAGCCAGCCTCCTCCAAAAACCTTGACTAATGTCCCTGCCAACCACAGAAACAGCTCACAGTTGAGCTGGGTTGACAAGTCCCATAGACAAAGCCCAGGCATCATTAGTCACCCTGGTCTCTCTCTGGCTGTGAAGTTTAAGCAACGTACCTCTGTTTATCCACCTGTGAAACCTTCATACTCCCTGCCTGCCCCACAATGATGTTCTGAGGCTAATTTAATCACAGCTGTAAAACGCTTCTGATACAGTTGGAGAAAAGGTGCTCCATCAGCCATCATGCCCTTCGTTATCATTAGAGGTGACATCTGAATGCCAGCTGAGTGCTGTGGGAGCTGGATCCAGGCTATCGGTGGTAATGACCCAGATGATGAGAGTGGCTGAATGGGGAACAATTCTGGTGACCTGCAAAACAGGCTCATTAAAAACACAAACTCCTGTGCAGCCAAGATTTTATTCAGTGCTTGGAAAAAGCAGAATCTTCTCTCATATTTTTAAGAAGGGGAAATTAATCAATGCTTTTCCTTCAGAAGTACTTTTGCTAAAATAAATAAAATAAAATAATAGAAGTGTATATCTTTAGAAGGCTGGAAAGCAGCAGGGGTCACAGGGAGCCTTCCCATCACCCAGGAAGGACACTGTGACATTTCCTCATGCTGCACTGCTCTTCATCTTTCTCCTACTCCTTTTGCTAGTGGGATAGCGCAGCCAGCCCCAGGCTGCTTGCACTGAGTTTTAAGGTTATCTGGTGACAGCTGGTGGCCCTGTTACCCACACACCGCAGGCCAGTGGTCCCATTATGACCTCCCACCACTTATTTTCTGGGACATCTTGCACAACAGAGGGACTCAGAGAGGTCAAAGCTTGATCAGAGTTTGCCTCAGGGAATGAGACAGAACAGGAACTCAGGTGTGCGACAGAGCCGACACAGAGACACCTCTCATCCCTGGCTTATGCCCTGGGATCTAACAGAGAGAGCTTTGTGTATAAATATTTATACTAAACACAGTCAGGAATGAGAATTCACGATCTAAAATAACACAAATATTTGAGAGTCTAGAGACTGTAACTCAAGTGGTACTTAATCTCCAAGTGCAACCAAAAATATATAACTCCTTGGTTTACTAGCAGTGTCAGCTCCCTGAGTGTGGGGCTGAATAATTTAGAGCAGGGGAGAAGCGAAGAGGGGCTGAGCGCAGAGCTCACTGGATGCAGAAGAGCTCCCATTCAGACTCACTGGTGGCATTTCCTGTCCAGGCAGGCAAGAGAGACTCCAGGTTACCTGCAGGACAACCCATGAAAATACAAGGGAGAAAAAAATAAGGAAAAAAATCCAAGCCCAAAGCCTGTAGCCTGCACAAGCAGGGAAAGGAACAGGGCTGTGAGCGGTACAAGGTTCTGGAGCCCTCCCGGGGCAGCAGAGGCTGCCCAGCACCTGCCACCAACCAGGCTCAAATCTGAGAACTACAGCTGTAGCATAAAGGCGGATTATCACCCATCCAAACCAAATTCAATTATCATATCTATGCTGCTTCTCTATTTCTGTAACTGGAAGGCTATTATTAGGCTCTTTCCCTCCCTCCCTCTCGCTCCCTGGTTTTAATACGTCTCCAAGTAATGCTGCTGTAAAACATTCAAAAAAGTAAACATTAGCTTTAGGCCATTTGATTATCAGTTTCCCAGAACACTTTGTTCTGCCCTGCTTTACTCCATATTCCTTTAACACCCAAAAATGAAAAAGAGATGGGCTGAGATGGCTCTAATGAATCCACACTATAGTAATTCTTTCTGTGCTAGACCTGGCTCTCTCTCCTGATGGCAAAAAATAATGATACCAGTGTATACTTGGATGGAAAAAAGGAGAGGAAAAAGTCTATCCCTGGAAAATAGTGATATTATATTCCATTTTGCATAAACAAAAAATATATTAGCAGGTTTCCCATCTGCAGCCCCATTAACAACGAGCGTGATTCCTGTACTGCAGCATCCCCTGGAGAAGCACGAGGCTGTGGGGTTATGGAGAGCCTGTGAAGGGGCAGCTCCTGTGACAGACAGCATGTTGCAATGAGGAGCTGCTGTGATGTATTTTGTGGGACCATGCTATCTTTTTGCTTGTATTAAACTTACACTCTGAAGAACTCCTGAGCAGCTATTGCCCCTCAAAGTCACGGTGAAATAAAACTCGAGTGCTTTTTCCATGTAGGTGTGAGCAGCGGGAACATAGGAATGAAAGTGTGAGCAATAGCCCAGTTGGGAAATGGTTTCAAATAAAAGAGGGGGGATTTAGATTGGATATAAGGAAAAAGATTTTTACAATAATGGTGGTAAGGCACCAGAACAGATTGGCCAGAGAGGTGATGGATGCACAGTCCCTGGAGACAATCAAAGTCAGGCTGGACAGGTTTCTGAGCAACCTGATCTTGCTGTAGGTGTCCCTGTTCATTGCAGGGGAGATGGACTAGAGGGCCTTTGAAGGCCTCTTCCTACTTAAACAATTCTGTGTTTCCGTGATTCTATGATTCTTTGAGCCAAAGCACAACTTTAAAATAGATAACTTTAAGACAAATAACATGAGCCAACATAGGAAAAAGGTGTGAAAATTCTTAAAATTAATTGTTTTTCTAATGAACACTAACAATTCTATGATTCTATGATTCTAATTCTTTGTGACCAGCAATATGTCTTCTGATATCTTTTAGTGTCCCCTCATGTGACTAAACACAAGAAAACCAACTCTCAGCTCAGTTCCAGAGGAGCTACTGTAATATCAGTAGTAAATCATATTGTACCCAAGTATTTTTGGTTGTAATTGGGTAATTTAGCATCCTAACTTCCTCTTCAAAAGTTGCTGGTTGACTTAAACTCCTTTATCCCAATCTTTGGTGCAACTTAGAGAATTTCATAGGTAATAAAATGTTTGGAACAAAATACATAGATTGTAGAGACAGGATCTCACTTTCATAGCCTTGGGAACTAGCGACTAGCACAGAGCAGAGCTCTGGCCTCAGTGCTGCGAATCACACCCCAGTATCTCCTATTTAAGACGTTCCCCAGGGCTGCACCAATTGGAGCCAGGCAAGCAGAGGTGAGGACTGCTAGACCACTCCCAGAAACATCCTTCCTCTGTTTCTTATATGTGCTTGATTGAGACAATTGGGCTCACTGAACACTCTCCAGTGAATCAGCCCACGGCCCTGCACATAGATCACTGTCTCTTGCAGGGCTGGGGCCAAATGCTCTGTATAAAGGCAGATTTGAGCTTCCTGAGAGCACCCTGACATGCTCACAGACATGTGAGAAATGTGCGTGGTCCTACACTGCAATGGGCAAATGTGGGGAGAAGATCTGAGAGGCTCTATATTGAGACTGTAGAGATGAAAATGTAGGTATTCCTTACTTCATTCTACTTTGCAAATATTGTACAATTGTTATTTTTTTAATTAATTTCAAAAGCTTTTGGATAAAGTTCTTATTTACATCATTCTAACCATGCGAAGGGACAGAAATGAGCCAAGTTTTTTAATTAATGCCTGAAGTAGTGGTGAATTCAGCATTATATGAAGAGGTGGTTCCCTCTGTTTTATTTCGTTCATGCACAAGTGTACCACCACATGTTACTGATTGTACTGTGTACCAGAGGAAAGACACCCAGGGTGGTAAATGCTCCTATGGTGGATATTTGCCTCTCTCATCATGTCAGTAAGCCAGGATAAGGCAGGGGCTTTAGCCGCATGCTATTTGGTCAATGCTGCAAGAATTGCCTCATTACCCTTGTTTCACTGCCACAGATTAAACATATAGCAGCAAGGCTAGTGGTTGGCGACCCTGCCCACAGCAGGGGGGTTGTAACTAGATGATCTTTGAGGTCCTTTTCAAACCAGGCCATTCTATGATTCTATGATACAATTCTATGAAGGCTATATGTAGGTGGGCACTTGATCCGAGAGCAATTTTCCAGACCCAGGCCGTATTTAATGAGGGTGACCAGTATGCTCTGGGCAATGAAGAGCCTGCCCCTAGTTGTGGCATCTTGGGTCAATTCACTCAGTTTTCTTCCAATCTATTTTAATTTCCTACAGCAGGAGAGCAACTGGAGAGGCCAAACAGCTGGTGCAGTTTTTCACTTCAGCTGTTTCACATGGTGGCTGCAGCTCAGTTTGCTCTGCTGAAAATTTGGGTGGGCCATAACCAAGCTATCTTTGTAAGCAAGAGCTTCAGGTCACCGTCTAATAGTGATAGGCCACGGGGAACTGGATTTGAAATAAAAGAGGGAAGATTCAGGTTAGATATTAGGGAGAAATTCTTTAACTCAGAGGGTGGTGAGGCACTGGTACAGGCTGCCCAGAGAAGTTGTAGATGCCCCATTCCTGGAATTATTCAAGGCCAGTGTGTATGGGATCCTGGCAACCTGTTCTAGCAGTCAGCAACCCTGCCCATGTCTGGGCTCTGGAACTCTATGATTCTATGATTTTATGTCACTCTGTGGGGAAGGCTTCGCCCTGCTCAAGCAGCTGCTCTGCCTGACAACCTAAACTTCCCATTGCTCTGAAGCAAGCTGGATACCTACTCACATAATAAAAAATGTCTTTATAAAGAAAGAAAATAGAATAGCAATCTTAATCAGCATTGTTGTGCCATTGTGTTTACCACTGTCCGGTTCCCTCACCGAGGGCAATGAGCAATGGCAAAATCAACAATTCTCAGCGGTGTTTTCTCAACAGCATTTCCCACAGAATGTGAATGTCTCAATTCTTGCAGGCAGATGGACAGAGCCTGCAGGATCACATTTGCTGGAGAGAAACCAGCTTTGAAAAGTTTCGACAGCCGGCGTGGTATCTGGTCCATCTCTATCGAAATGAGTTCATTATCATTCATTTTTTGCCAACTGCCAATCAGTTCTTAAATCACTGTTCAAATTAGGATGTTAAAAAGAATCAAAAAAGTCTCTGCAGATATATTTTCAACACTTACAGGAATATTTCAGAAGTATTGTTCCAACAGCTGATGTTATATAATTACTGTGTAAAATTAAGCAAAGAGGCAGCAGACCTTTGAAATTAGGGCTTTTTTATGATGTGGGTACAGAAAGAGAACAGCGAAAGATGCCTAATTCCTTCACCAACTCATTTACTAATAAATCACATTTCAGGGAAGATGCAAATGTATTATTCTGAGAGATTGGTCCTCACTGCCCTTTTTTTTGTTGGTTTTTGTTGTTGTTGTTGTTGTTTATTTTTTCAGACGGTTGCACAGTTTTTCTGCAGAGATTCTGATTTGGCACTCAGAAATTTATTTTCCTAGTGCTGTTCTTCCTAAACAAGTGTTTGTCAATGTACTGCAAAGAGAGGCACACTCGGAATGTCATACTGTTTTACAAGATTAAGGTATTTGCATATTTTCCTGCAAAATAAACCATTGTCAGAGAGGATTAATATGAAATAAAGAAGTCAGGAAAACGTCTCTTTTGGTGCAGATTTTAGCATGCAAGTCCATGTCTTTCACCTATTGTATTAATTGGTCTGCATTTGCTGATTAGTGAGCATGCTGCTGTTGAAACACAAAGTTTTGCTACTTTCTTTCCATTTGATATCAAATATCCAAAGAAAATACTGGAATGTCACCTCTTACAGTTCTTCACACGAAAACAATAATGCAGCAAAATCACAGCCCAACAGCTTTCTAAAGTACGCTGAAATCTAAGAAAGAAAGATGCTATGCACACAGTGCTGTTATGAAATGAGGCAACTGGATCATTTGCCTGAGAGAAAGGAGGGAGAATTTTTAAAAATTACAAATAAATGAATTAAAACATAATTTAAAAGCAACTTAAAATATTTCTGAGTGACTTAAAGGCATACCTGAAGTCTAGCAAAAGCAGCACCCCCATGGGAAAAAACACTTTGTTCTTAGTCACATCAGATATAAATCAGTGACCTCTTTCAACTGGGTTTTCCCAGGGCACAGCCCAGCTTGTGGTGGCCAGCTGCTGCACACTTTGGCATGAGAGGTCGTGCCCAAGCAAGGAGGGCTGAGGTTTTCATCCCATCCCTGAATTTGTCTTCCTACCATCTTCAGGAGTCATGCAGAAAGGTTTGGTCACACCTCAGATTTTCAATGGATGTATGTACATGTATGCACAGAAGCATCAGCATGTGCCTGACAGGAATCCAAGTCCTCAGATTCACCAGACTGGCTCTGCAAGACACAGTGGACCACAAAAGTACACATTTTTTTTTTACAATAAGAGAAGTGAGGTGCTAGAACAGGTTGCCCAGAGAGGTGGTGAGTACTCCATCATTGGAGACATTCAAAGTCATGCTGGATGGGGCACTGAGCACCTGATGGAGCTGTAGGTGTCCCTGTTCATTGCAGGGGAGTTGGACTAGATGGCCTTTAAGGGTTTCTTCCAACTCAAACGATTCTATGATTCTGTGATTTTATGTTTCCAAGTAGGTGAGCCGCAGCTTAACTTAAAGACAAACATGAACCAACATAGGAAAAAGCAGTGAAAACTCTTAAAATTTATTGATTGTCTAACAAACACCTATGCCTTGCTGAAGATCCCATTATATGGGTCTGAAATGACAACCTGAGCTACTTTAGATGCTAGAAGTATTTATACTAGCTGAAAACTCTCATCCAAAAATGAACAAGGTTAAAATGACCTTTTCCCCAAGAGCAAGTCGATGCATTTTGCATTTTGTCAGCTTACATCTACCCCCAGTTCAGGGTTATTTCTTTCCCTGGGTGCTCCCTTCTCCCATGTTCTCTGCAGTGTCTTTTGTCTTCTTCTTCCCCACCTCACCTTTTCTTTTTTCTTCTTTTGGTCTCAAGAAAAATAAAAGAAAGTAAATGGCTAAAATGGAAGGAAGAGTATAAGTATCAGGAGGAAAGAATCGCTTATTTTTTTCCAACTGTCTCAATACAGTTCAGAAGGGAAAAAAAAAAAAAAGGAAACACATTTTCCTTTAAAGAAGGGGAAAAAAATCCCGCCACTTTTCAAGCAGCTTTAACATTTGACTGATTAACAAGAACATATGCAAATGTGTTTAAAAGGCACCGTGCAGGTTAACATTGCATCTCCCTGGTTTTTATGTTTCCTAAGTTTAAATCAGTCTCGGTCTCTCTCCCACATGCATTTAGCAGCAAGACAAAATGGTTTCCTCTGCTCTCTGTTTCTCTTCAGGTGTCACGTCACTCTCCTTTGTCTTAATCCAGTACTACCTGTGCCTGTCTCATGGCATGCAGCCCGGGTGCCATCCATAGTGTCATCTTTATTTCCTCATTTGTGCTAATAAGGAGCGTTTAGGAGCTGCTCCTCTCTGACGCTGCATTAATGAAGCACTAGCATTTGTTAGGAGAGATTCAGCGATGTTGACGAGTGACTTAGATGATCAGAGGAGGGCGATGGGGTTGGAGGGAACCTGTGTTCTCGAAATGTGGGAGGTGAATTATCTCTGCATTCAAAAAAAAATAAACAGAGACAAGTTTGATGAGTTTAAATTCGCAGAAGAGCTTTTTAATATTTCCTGAGGTCCTAATCAAGGAAGCATCTTAACTGGTCCCAAAGGGAAATGGAAGATGAAAGGAGCTGACACCGATGCCCACTCTACCTTGCCTGGTTACTTGTGGGTTTTTTCTTCCTTTTTCGCCTGTTACTAAAAATGTCTCAACGGGTAAGAATTAGCAGCACAATATTAATGCAAAGTCACAAACAAAAATCAATTGCAAAATGCAGCATACCTTTAAAATTTCAACGTCTAGTAAATTAAAATCGTGGAAATTGACATAGATCGGATGAAAGAAGATACAGCACCTCTAGCTTATGCTAACTAAAAATAAGAATTATTAATGAAGCTAGGCTTTCTTCTGCTGTGCACATTAATTATTTATGATAATAATACTCCGCACTGCCATATTAAAGAATTTTCTTCACCCAGCTTCCCAGAAAAACTCCATCTTCTGAAACCCTCAACATGTTAAAAACCACAAAAGAATGAATTCCTTTCAGTGTATTTATTATAGTGGAAGATGAATATAGTCTTGGGTTATTAAACTGGAATGAAAAACACATCTTATTAGAACTTACATGGTGATTTTTATTCTCACTAGTTTCATATAAACTTAATGATGCAGACTGCATTTTTATGCTCATCTATTTTAAAATGGTGCCTGGAGCAAAAAAAAGCTTCCATTAATGCCAGTTTGGTATTTCAAATACAATTTGATGTAATTTACTTCAAATATATGTGAACAGAGAAGGATAATGTTGAGAGCATTTTCTGGATTCAGATCTGGGTTAGCTCATGGCAGTGATTTGTTAAAACACAAGTTTTATGCTATAGAAGAAAAATAAGAATAGGAAAGCTAAACTATTTTCAAAGAACAGGGTAAAATTAATGTCTTTATATGAATTTCTTTTTTTTTTAGTTTGAATTGGCTGAGTTTAAGTAATTAGTCCTGAAACTAACATTATTATTGTTTATAAATTAAAATTGAATGAAACTCACTTAATATGAGTACTGGACCACATTTATTTAGAACTGTTGTGCTTGCTGTGATTAATCTAAAATAGACAGTGGCTGATTTTTCTTTACATACATACATTTATGTGCATACAATCCGAGTTTGATGTATCTGTATGATTTGTATCACTGCACAAATACTCCTATCTCATTTGTCCCAGTTCTTACAACATCTACATTTTTTACTTAACCCTATTTGCCTCTATACTGCTATTGAGTTTTGTTTCTTTTGTTCCAGCCTTTCCAGAGACACATACACTTGTACCTGAATGCAGGCAACAGAGTCTGCAGGACTGGCTCCTGAGACATGGCAGAGACAGGATTCTTCTGCAAGGAGGAGAATTTTACAACCAAGGAATTCATAGCCAAAAATACCCATTATCATAAAAATATGTGGTTAAAAATGGTAGCTGTGTGCTGTGTGTGATATTATACCATAAATTCATACGTGTATTACTTGCATGTACAGTCTCGCACTTTCAGCATGTGTTAACGTCTGAAGGAAAGACACCCTGAAATAGGAACGATGGCAGGGTGTGCAGCTTTCCTTCAGCAGTCCTGGGTCACCCTGACAGTGATTTGTGCCCCTGTTTCTTTGGGCCACACACTATTTCCAAAAGCAAGAAGAAAGCAAAGCCACTGCCTCGCTGCTCTTTTCATACTTCTATCTATTTCTTTTTGTGGGTTTGGATTTTCCTTTTTTATTTTGATGTTTTTTTCTTTTTTTTCCCCTTAAGGTATTGCAGGGAAGGAGGGAGGGGGAGCCTGAGATCAAGTGAGCGGCTTAAGGATAAGATGATAAAAGCAGTGAGAGCTGTAGGCACAGAGAGGATGACAGTGCTGGGGTGGCCCAGTGGGCTCTGCGGTGCAGGACAACTGGAAGGCAGCCCACCACCTCCCTGCATGCAGGGTTGGAAGTAGCTGCTGCAGGACTGGGGATCTCATCCCACCCAAGTGGACACACAGCAGGAAGAAAGTAATCACTGAGGGCATTTGTAAAGGAAACTAAGGGGGAAATTTTAGTTATTGCTTTTCAGAGGAGGGCGAAGGAATATTTCTGGAGAAAATGCAACAAACCATCATTTCACAGAAGCAACACTGACTTTATGAGAGGGTTTGCATACACATTCAAGCAGTTGCAAGCAAAAGAAATGCCGACGGAACTTAATGAGAACATTCAGTGTGTAGTGATGGACCCTATGGACTCACAATTTATCCGGCAATTATAAAGATTAAAAACCATCATTTCAAAGCTCCATGTTAGAGTACCTTTTCTTTTGGAAATTCAGACTTAAGGTCTCTCAGAGCAGCCAGCTTAGTGATCTCGGTGTTTATCTTTACTTGTGCAGTTCTTTACAGATGCCATACATGTTTGGGTGCATATGGCAGAGGTGCAGCCTGTGTTGGAGGGACCTTTGGTGAGCACTGAAAAGGAAAGCAGCATTAAGGTACATGATATTAGTCCAAAAATATTACCTGTCTGTTTGGTATAAGATTTAATTTCTGTAGAAACTGTGCACATTTGGACCCAGGGGTTGAGTCCGTGATGGCACATTAGAATCATAGAATTATAGAATCCTTAGAGTTGGAAGGGACTTTTGAAGGCCATCTAGTCCAACTCCCTTGCAATGAACAGGGACATCACAGCTAGATCAGGTTGCCTAGATCCTTCCAGCCTCACCCTGAAAGTCTCCAAGGATGGGGCAAAGAACAGGGGCTGGATCCCGCCTTCTGCTTTCTTGGGCACTCAGCTGCTACGGTAATTTCCCAGCCAACAAATACCCACTGAAGCACTGCAGATGTTCAGCATGGGACCAAGTCAGTGATTGCAGTCTTTTGTAAGTCAAGAGGAGAGCATGGCCTCAGTGAAGATATTGGTGGATATCAGCTGCATTAAAGGTGATTATGTGTGAGTACATAATAGCTCTTGCTGAAAATTGAGTAGTCAATCTGAGGGATATTTGGGTCTTTTCCAGTTTTCATCTCTCTGTTTCTGATACAGCAAACAGGGTGACTTCTGCAGCATGGTCTTCTCAAGTTGATATTAGATTGATAGAGAGATGGAAAGCAGACCTCTTCTTTCATCTTGTCTGAAATGATCAGCTTTTATGATTACCCTTGGAGAAAATCTTTTGATTGAACCTGGACTCCACATCACTCCTATCTCTGATGTTTAGAGAACTCATACTCAAGCAGGGCAGACTAACAAGCCCTTGGAGCTACTGAGCCTTTCAGTTCCTGTTAGTTGCACTTCAGAAGTTGGGTACCAGATCAGGTGCAGCACTCATGACATGTAGAAAATCTGTTTATCTATTTGTTTTTAGCAAAGAAGAAATAATAGAAAACCAGTTAAAATGCTGCAGAGAGTAACCCAGCATTGCTCCACCTTAGGTCAGTTATTGCTAAATAAGATTGTATACATAATGGGTCATTGTCTCAAAAAACAAAAACAAACTTCAGTGTACTCTCCTATGGAAGCTAAATTTCTGGTGCAATATTGATGCCAACTTCACAAATACTTGCTCAGTTTTTCCAGTACCCTTAGCATCTGTCACCTGCTGAGTCATGGAAGGAAAAAAACACTGAGGTTCAGCTGATTTCCAGAACAATGAAGGCAATACTATAAGGAAACAAAACAAAAAACAAAAACAAAAACAACAACAACAAAACAAAACAAAACAAAAAACAAAAAGAAACCCACTATGTAACATGTAAATAAGTAAATAAAACTTATTTGCTAATATGAGGGAAAGCGTTAGCGATTAGAGCATGGGGATGGATATTTTCCCACAGAACTGACAAAATATTCCATCAGTCCACATGCTTTGCCAGATTACTATGACCCTATGAATTGCCCCATCCACCTAGTGAATGCGTCCACTGCCCACAGGTCAGGTGGCAGCACTCACAGGAGAATTTGTCTCAGGCTCATACTGTTTTGTCCTCTGGAAGGTGCTATCCATTCCAGGATGGCCTGGTTATGAGTACCATAAGAGACACCATGCACCAGGGCTTTGTGAGCTTGGAGCAAGTGGGAGACTCATACCAGACTCATCTCCTCCACCTCTGGTGTTTTCAGATGAACTGGAGAGCAAAGGACAGCTGCCCTTGAGCTTCAACAGCATCAAATGTGAGAGTATAGATAAAGAGTTGAAAACTGTGGCACTTCCTTCTGCCTATTATGGTTAAATCCTGTACAAGGAAGGGAAAAGAGTGACATTCAGGTGCTGGAATACAGATAGAAGCCTTTTCCTGCTTCCTGGAAGATAAGTGAAGTGAAAAATAGCATCATATCACTGGCAATTTACAGCACTTGCACATTCTGTTGAAAAAATCTAACCTGTGATTTACTCATTTAAATGAAATTTTAGTTCACCTATAATTCCCTCACCTTCTCAATAATAGTTAGATACAGTGTGTGGCATGAATAAAATGAATTTCTTGCAGATGTAGAAATGGGTTAAAAGTGGATATATGTCCACCCTACTATACTACTGCTGTGATTTAGTAAAAGACTAGTTGCTGTCAGATCCATTAATTTGAGACTCATCTTACAACCAAGTATATATGCTGATGAAAAGCTGCTTTAGCAGCAGAGAGACTGCTAATTGTTTGATTATACAGGTCTTCACATTAATGAAGCACTATTCCATGGATTTGGAGCATGGCGTGCAACCAAATTACCACCCCAGCACTCAAGCTGTGAAATCTGATTATTCATTAGCCAGTCAGTGAGTGGTACAAACATCTTTTCTTTTTTCAAACCGTCAAAGGAGAGTGACTGCTTTTTTTTCCCACTCTTCTCTTTAAGAATACGAGGGTTTGGACTTTTATCCACAAGAGTAGCTTACTCAAGATTTTAAGGATAAACGTGTCATATCAAGAGGGTCCCATCTTTCTCCAAACTGTGCTCTTCTTGTATAATTTATCCTTCATGTTTGTTTAGTCCTGGCCTCCCTAGAGCCTGTCACTAACTGACAATTGTGGTGCACTTAATGAATTGATAGTAGACTATATCGCCCCTAATTGACAAGAGTTACTAAAAGGCAAGAAATCACAGTGAGGAAAGCTCACAGTACGTCTGCCTTTACAAAGCAAACCTGACTGAAGATGAATGGCTGTGAAAGTCATTTCCTAAATTCTTATGTTATTATTGTGTTTGTTCATTTGTTAAAGGGAAAATTCCCATTTCATATAAACAATGAGATGGAAGGAAAAATTCACTAGGCTTTTCTGACAGAAAAGACTTCTTTTCTTTTCTTTTCTTTTCTTTTCTTTTCTTTTCTTTTCTTTTCTTTTCTTTTCTTTTCTTTTCTTTTCTTTTCTTTTCTTTTCTTTTCTT
>JACDJE010000250.1:1579468-1660086 GCA_016647715.1 Pavo muticus | reverse complement strand
TTCCTTCCTTCCTTCCTTCCTTCCTTCCTTCCTTCCTTCCTTCCTTCCTTCCTTCCTTCCTTCCTTCCTTCCTTCCTTCCTTCCTTCCATACCTCCTTCTTCCATTCCTTTTTCTTTCTTTTTTTGTCTTTCTTGTCTTTCCTTCTTTCTTTGACCCCCTGAATTTCTCTGCCCACAGCAAACTTAACCTAAGAGAAACTCCAGCTCCAGCCAGTCTATTTTGAACAGCAAATGTAGCTAGAATCAGTTACAAAATGAGTTGAGTGTAAATCCTTCCTCACATAGTGGAGAAGTACTGACATCTCCAGCAAATGGGATTATCTGTAATGAGATTACATACAAAGAGATTAAGATGTGAACTGACACTCCTAGGAGATACAAAAGAGGCTCCTGAGACAACAGAGAAATGAGGTGTCAGAAGCAGAAGGTGGAATTGCTTCCTTGAGAAGGTTTTTCATGATAATGATAATGATCTTACCCGCATAATAGTGCCTTTCATCCAGGAAGATCCCCAAAGAGCTGTACAAATGCCGTACACCAGTTCTATTCAGACCATCATGGAAATGCTTCCACCTCTGGTCGGAGTACAGCAGCTGTTTAACTACGTATAATGTGACCTCACAGCAGCATTGGGCAGGGACTATTAGGATAAAGCCTGATCACTGTGAAAATGTAGGACATTAGAATATAACCACATAAATCTCAATTCTGGACAAAGAGCCATTCCACAAAACTAGGCTGGTTTTTGGTTTTCATTTCTTTGGCTATTTTTTTTCTTACTGATTTTCCACCACTTACACTAACATGTTCAAATTAGAATATTGAATTGTTTTTTAAAAGTTCATTAAAATCCACTTGTCTATTTTTCAAAATATGCATAGAGAAAATTAAGAGATCAAAGGGAGAAGGAAAGAACAATGCTATCGAAAGTTTTGTTGCACTAATATTTTGGCACTGTGTTCAGGTTCCTCTGAAAGGGCAACGTATTGACAGACACATTAAACTCACATGCACGTACAGATACAGTTCTAAATCCTTGACATCTCCTATTTGATCGACAACATTGTGATGGAAGTCACCACACCCCAGTGCAAATCATATAAAAGTAACCTGTGACTGAGTCTGAAGTGGTTCATTTTATTTCACAGGACGTTGTGTTACCTGCTGAGCCTTTTAACTTCTTTCCTTAAAGCTGGCTGGCAACAGTTCTGTACGGAAAGTCTCAGAAAACAGGCAGTAGGTATTGCCCAAAGAAATAAGTTGATAGAAAAACACCCTTCAGTGCAGGCTTAAAGAAGAAATACTGGTACTCAGGCATGTCTTAAGGAAGTTACAGCAGCATATACTACGAGCAGATACAGCTCCACTCTATATCTATGAGTGCTAAATTGCCATTGTTGTTCTCAGTAGATAAAGCTAGTTTTCTTGTCACTCTTTTAATCTGAGTTTAGCAAGAGAACAAAATGCATTTAGGCAATATGTTCTATATAGCTTTGCAGTTAAGTAAATTCAACTTCCTGGCAATGAGGAAATTAAATGTTATGCTCCTTCCTTCTCTCTCATGCTTGCTCTACCAGGCAAACCACTGGCACCAGTATTCTAAGGACAGCTTGTGGGCTTAGCCCTAGCCCTGAATATTCTTCTTCCATCCTTACACCAGATTTACCACTTCACCAGTTGCAATGCATGCAAGTCACTGCTAGCTGCTTGCAGCAGACCCTATCCAGTCTCCTCCAGCATCGTGTCTGCTCTCTGCCCCTGGCCCTGCCTCTCTAACACCTGCTGGCCCTGCTGGGACTCCAAGCAAAGCCCTCTGTGGCTCAGAGTCCCCGTCTGCAGAGTGGATAATAATGCTACTTATCCTGGCAGGGGTGGCTTTTATTTTTCTGGCAGTCACAGCGTACAAAAGAAAAACAGAGATCTTTGTAACATCCCTGAGGCATCACAGGCTGTTAAAACCAATACAAATCACAACTAGTTTACCTGCTGCTGCTGCCATTTGGTAACCTACCACCGACCTCCTGAGAGCATCATATATGGAAAATCTCCTCTTCACTGTTCCAATTCCGAACTGTATCACCTCATCCTGGATGAAAATCCGCACGGTTACTGATGTTAATAATGCTATCTTCATAAATTAAATCATTCCACCACCCCCCCCCCCCTTTTTTTTTGTATGTTTGTTTGTTTGTTTGTTTTTAACTTTACAGGCTCTAAAAAAACTTGCCACCTTGATCATGTAATTTAAGGCTATGGGCTTTTTCTTGTTACTTTATTATATTATGCTGACAGAAGCCCTAGGTTTGACTCAATTGTCCTGGGACAAAACTGCCTTGACTGGTGTTGCTTGGTTTATGTGAGCAGCCCATGCACCTACTGTAACACCACCACTTGCTTGCTGCCACAGGCCTCTGGAAGAAGGCTTGGCTCACCTAAGCATCCCAACAAGATCTACACCAGAGTTCACCACGGGACTGCTAGCTGTCCTGTCCTGGCTCTGAGATGCTCCGCGTGCCCTAGGCTGCCTCCAGTGCCATCCAGAAACCACCTCTGATCTGTGGGGATCCTCTGGCTTGTGGGCCCCTTTTCCATAACAAAATTCATGCTACGGAAAGCCAACAGCAGGTGCTCAACTATGTGGGAACCCTGCTGCTATAAGAAAGCAGCTATTCCTGGTAGGTACTACCATGTCCCAGCATGGACAGGAATCCACTACCCACTGGGGAGGGCCCTGCTTATCACTCTTACTCTGCAGCATTCAATGATTTTGATCTCTATCTGGGCTACTGACAAGTGCTTCCAGTCCAAAGCAAGAAATCCAGCAGCTTTCATCACAGGCATAGAAGCTTTCATTTTAAAAATAATGCCTTTCAGTGTCAGCTTGGCCAACAGCTGCTTCTAGAAGATTAGAGCTTTTCTCTGCCTTCTCTGGCAACCCAGATGGATTTGTTTGCCTAGTTTACATTGCACTGCATTGTTCAGCTATCTGTAAGCGTGATCAGTGCTGGCTTCCAATATTTCAAAGCCTGTGGCATCATCATCATCTAATACCAATTATGGGGGAAAAAAGCCTCTTCCAAGTAGCAGCTGTTGAGTTTGGGAGGGGCAGCGGGGCACCCTTTGTGCCTGCACACTTAATCAGCAAGATGAGAGGCATCAGTGCTCACATGACACAGCACTTCCAGGACAAGATACCACATCTGATCTGATCCCATATTTTCCTGGATATCTATCCCAGTGCTGTCTACACTGACATTTCTGCACCAGGATGATCACAGCTTTCTGGGAAGATCCAAGATGACAAGAGTAGCATTTCCTGACTGATTTTGTTTTTAGCACTGCTTCTTTCATGTCAGCTCTACAACATCCCACACCACTTTCCTGTTGAAAATTGTTGAGCTCATGCTGAGAATATTCTCATGTCTGAGAATAAAAAAGTTACATTGGAGATATTACTAAACACTGCATGCCTCAGCCTCACCTTCTGCCTGTGCTACAGTGCAATGAGCATGTGTTCGGATGTCTCCTGTTGCACATTCAAGGAGGACAAATAAGCACAGGCTGCCAGATCCCTCCAGAACTTCTGTTTCTGTGCCTGCAGCTCAGCAGCTGAGTCAGTACAGAAGTGCCACCATCAGTGTTTGTTTTTTGGAGCTGCTGAGCACCCACAAGTCCCCTAGACATCACGTACAGATTCTCCTCACTCAGTTTCCTTCTCCAATTTTTTCACAGTTCTGCTATTGTTTTTCAGCTTCTCTAGCCAGCACTAACTAGTGAGCGTTGACATAAGTACTTCACTGAAGAGCACACAGTACAGTCACTCTGCAGAAACAGTCCATGACAGATCAAAATGACTGCAACAATACAGATTTTCCTTGACTTCAATTTACACCACAACAAAGTCCTTCATGAGACATTTGGCAGAAATATTGCTCAGTCAAGAAAACATTCCTTAACTTGGGGACAATAAACAGCCATATTACATATGCTGCCACTTCTTTCCTTTGTTTAATTTATAAGACCTTTAACATGAGAAGATCAGCTTCTCTGTGGTTCTTCGTTTTTCTCATTATTTATAGCTCTTAAAAAAGATTGTCTCCACCTACAGATCTAACTATTGCGTGCATGTACATGCAAGGCACCATCATGGGCAAATGCAAGCTGTGAAGAAAACACTAAGGCATTTGGGATATAGACCCTAAATATGTGCAGCCCACAAAGAGAAAAATTATCATTTTGGATAGGAGCCAATGTTCAATCTGGGGTAATGTTTGCAACGCCAGATGTCTTAGAACTTGTTATTCCATCTTCCTTATGTTGGCAAGTGCTACATCTGGATCGGGAACACCTTGAAATCTATGTCTACACAGCATTTTGCAGGCAGACTGGAGCTCGATCTGACCACACTCCAAGCCAGTCAGGAGCCGTGTGGCCATACTAGCATGCGCCAAGCCCCAGAGAATCAACCCAGATGAGAAAGAATGCGTATGAGAACAGCGATGCCTCAGAGCAAGTCTGCGCCTCCCAGCAGAAATGGCCTGTAGACATACCAGGCTCAGATTTTCAGGAAACCTCTACGGGGTTTTAGGCTTAAACTTCCAGCATGTGTCAAAAGTACTGAAGTTTATTTTCATACAGCAATAACTTTCTCTGAAGTCTTTCACTACAATGGCAAAGAACACATTTACAAAAAACCAGGAAAGCTTGACAGACAGGTACCTGCTTTATGTGAGCTCATTCATGAAGACCCACAGATCACAGCAGTCTGGAGCATAAAACCTCAGTTCAAAGCAGTAGAAAGAATTAGGGCCTTTGAATCTCTTCTTCCAGTAGCGCTCAATTATTTGCATGCTGAAGCCTTTCACATTTTTGAAACAAATTGGTTTTTTGAAGCTCAGGTAGTACTCCACGTTGGTTGCTGAAAAATTATCAACAGCTGGCACATGAGAAGTTGGGCTGTGATGAGCCAGAACAAATTTGGTGTAGATCATCTGATCTTCACCATAGATAAACTACCATTAAGCTTCTTAAAAAATTGTATATCTCAAAATGCAATCCCTTTAGTTTAATGAAAGATCGAAAATGTATGATTTATTCAAACTCAGATACTGCATAATATAAGGCAAACTGTGTTCATAAAGCAGTTCAAGTTTTCCTTTTTCTCCCAGCGTTTGGGCAGAAGTCAAAAGCTTATTTAAAACACGAGAAAAGGACTGAAGAAGCCCAGAAGTAAACTGGTGCCTTGTCCTTGGTTTTATTATGTGCTGCAGTATTTTCCAGCCCTCGAGCAGACAGCAGAGTGTGACAGACCCCAGCTTCTGATGTGATTTCATGGGCTGTGCTCCAGTTGGTAATGGGCTCCAACAGACTGAGAACCACCTGATCTCCAGCAGCTCTTCTCCAGGACTCCCTTCACGAGGGAATGAATCTCATCCTCCACTTCCATTCACTGCCCAGGTGCATAGTAGGTGCTTTGTAAGTTGCTTGCAGAAAACCAGTGTCCCTGACACACAAACACTTTCTGTGTGAATCTAAATTCTGAAACATCAAGCTGAAGGACCACATCCTTGCTTTCCACAGAGATGCAGCATGGCTTTTCTAGTCCCGGTGTTGGGAAGCCAGCAACTGAATCTCCCCACCTGCATTTAGGAGTGGACTTCTGTGTAGAGGAACAAGCTTGGTGTGTGGGTTTGTTTATGCAGATTAGAGCACAACTTGTTTCCTCGGGTGAGAGCTGTTTGCCCAGACTTAGACAGTACAAATGCATGTAATTTACAATGAATTCAATGGGAAGTCAGCATCTGGATCTGCAGTATTTCAAATTCTTGCTTCATACTGAGAATGACGTGCCTCAGCTTTTAAAGTGTTGCATGTAAGACATCCAAAGGAAATTTTCAGACTACTGAGTTATCATTGCTGAACTACTGCAATTAGTATCATTAGATCTGTCTTAACATTTGACTTGAATGGAGTAATGTTTAAGTTACCACCAAGAAGGGTCTGGCAACACATCCTTAAGCTAAAGGGTGGGTGAACACCAAAGATGGTACCAAATTTTGTCACTCTGTGAATAAACTTTGCAAGGGGTCAATTTCTCCTCAGGCCCAGTTATCCTGAGATACCGGGTGATGTAACTTACACGTCTCTCTGATAGAATCTGCCTAGCAGATGTCATAAAATGTGGGGCAACATTTCGCTGATCAAACTTCTTGGAAATGTGGCATTCCCAAGCAAAGTCTCAGCATGACAGAGTTAACAGAGGAAATAACTCTGCCAGTTTTTACTCACAGAGTTATCAATAACATACTACTGTCACCTTTCACCTATACTGCAAATTCATTGTAACATTTCAAGATGTTATGATAGAGAAGCAGGTCTGTCTGGGTGACCCTAAACAGCCCAAGCCTACAGCACCTTCCTCTAGGTAGATGTACAGTAGTTGCTACCAGTCCCACTGAAATGCTTGCAAGCACCAGAGGTGAAAACAGGGAAAGGAGATGGGATCTTTGAAGAAAAAGAGGGTACTACAAGGGAATTTAGCCATGCTTTAAAGTTGTCTTCTGGCATTTATCTCCAAGATGGGGGGATAAGTCTTGTTATCACTGCAAGATCTGTCTCTGTTCTTTTAGGAATGAGGATGCCTGTGGACAATGGGCAACCAGAAACCCTCTTGTGTAGCTAGAGATCTCTTGAGGTCTAGTAAGAGGAAATGGAATTTTTGATTCTGCTTGTGAGAAGGAAAGACTATGTAAAAGGGACTTTTTGTTCATCTCTGGCAAGTAAGGAGTGAGATCCTCTCAAGAAACCTTAAGCAGAGAATCCTAGTCATACAATAACATAAGTCCATCTGCTTCATAGAATTTTATGTTCAGTAGGTATTTACAAATCTAATTTCTTGCTTTAGTTGTTTTTCATTAGGATAAATGTGATGAACTCTAGAAGTATGAAGTTGGGAGAGTGTAGACAAAAGAAATGTAGATGAATTTCAAGGTAAAAAAGTACACTCCATCCTCAATTCACTTAGCTTAAGTACTCTATGAATATCTGAACAGCTGGTGATTTTGCATATTGTATCATCTGCATCACAGTACGAAGATAGAGGGATATGTATAATAACAACAGACTTTGGGGCTTAACTGAGAATTGCCCAGGATTTGTTGATATAGATCAGCCATCTTAGCACAAGGGAGGATTTTATACTGAAATTTTGACTTTTTGCATTTGAATTTTCATTACAATGCTGATTATTATAATTTCTCTCAAAAAAAGCAAATCAACACTCCAGTAGAAACAAGAACAATGCCTCTTTCTGGAGTTTTATGAATCCACTTCAATGTCATTTGAAAGTCTCCTGAAGAGCTGAGCTGTTTGGTTTCTATGAAACAGCCCAGGAGTCTCTCTCTGTCCAGCTCACGCAGCTAAGTTAAGCTCTTATTAAACTCAGTTGTTATTTTTCTAACAGATTCTTAATTACTGTTTTTTGAAGCAACAATCATCCCACGCTCCGCATTCGCTTTGTTTCTCCACCTCTTCGTGCGGTGCAAGCATGTGGGCAAAGCGTGGGAGGCTCCAAGAGCCCAAGCAATTGAAAATTGATGCAGCGCTTTAAAATAAAGGAATGATCCTTATTATAAAAGGGGAAAAACAAAGTAGCACACTGAGATAAACAAAGACACGCAGACAATGCAAGGAAAATAATATTAGCAGATGTTGAGCCAGCCGTTAATGATCTGTTTTATATTTAAATCTATTGCTTGAATGCTCTAGCCAGAACACCAAGGAGTGAGAAAGAAGCCTGGCAGCAGTCATGCACTTCACTTTTATTGCTGTGGCTCCAATCCTTGATGTTGTCTTTTTAAGTTATCAGTTAGCATTTTTTGCATGGAAGCTTAGAGCTGGTGGAAGGGCTCAGGCTATGTGTCAAGGAGAAGAAGGGCTCTTTGCAGACCCAGTACAGCAGACAGAGCAAATTTTCCCAGATGGGCAAAGCTCTGCAGAGGAAGGGCTCTCTTGTTCTCCTGGGGCAGCTCAGAGCTCCTGGTTGCTGGCCCTCTCTTCCTCTCCTTTCTATTTACATCTGCATTTGCATTCCCTAATAAATACACTGCTCCAACCTTTCAGGGAGGTATTTCCTGCTTATGCTATTTTCAGGACTTTGGTAAAACTTCATAAATCACAAGTCCTAAGGAAGGGATACTACTCAAATAATGCATTAGCACTGCAGCTGTCTGCTTGCTGTCAGCCTGACATAGACAGGGAATGTGATCTGTACACATAGCAGGAAAAAAGCAACCTGACCACAATGTGTGGGGTTGCCCATGCCTTCCTGTGCTCCTCAGCACCCAGCACTGAGCTGCAGATAGGTTCTGATCCAGCCCCTGACCCCCAGCATCAGAAACTCACATTGTCACTGCTTTATGTCCCCACAAGGGGTTGGATTCCTCACTGTATCCTTTCAGGATCAATGAGATGCCGATTCCCCATGAAACTCTTGGATGTCAGTTTATTTTTTCTGTTACTATTTTTTACTACATTTTTTATTATTCTAGTAAAAATATCAGTACGATCTATTTCTCATACCATAATTTATACTAACTACTATCTAATACAGTAATAATATTATTGTGTTTAGTTTATATAAAATGGATGTGAATCCATCTTACTAGTGCCATGCCAATTTTAGGTCAGCGCATGTTTTTTAGTTAAGACAGGGTGTTCTCCATCAAGTCATGCTCTGGTTCCAGCAAGAAGTCGTGTAAGGTGTACGACTCCTTCTCTGCTCTGTTGCACATTCATCTTTTCAGCGGGGTGGCAGTCTTACAAGCTGATCAAAATGGACCAAGCGTGAAGTCAAGCTCCCTGTATGTGCCCACCATATTGCTGCAGGTACTTTTGTTCATCAGTTTAAAATCTCACCACTGAAAAACACCAAATTTGTTTAAAAGTTAATAATCATAGAATCAAAGAATCGTTTGAGTTGGAAGGGACATTTAAAGGTCATCTAGCCGAACTCCCCTGCAATGAACAGGAACACCTACAGCTAGATCAGGGGCTCAGAGCCCTGTCCAGCGTGACCTTGAATGTCTCCAAGGGTGGAGCGTCCACTCCACCTCTGGGCAACCTGTTCCAGTGCCTCACCATCCTTAAATAATCAGCCATGATATATTTCTTTGATAGTTGTTTTGCTCAGTACTGACATTATTAGCCCATGATCTTCTTCAATCTAATGGTAATTTCAGTTGCTCAGATGAGGTGACTATCCCCTTACAACTGTCTGCTTTCATTTTATTGGAACATCCCCATTGCTCAGGCACATAGGCTCAAGCAATTCTGTGTAAAAATTCTTCAGTTCAAGTAATATAAAACCCCTAATTTTAAAATATTTTATCATTTTTTTGTGTTTTTAACATCCATCAACACTACTTCTGAACATACATTTGTACCCTAACAGCCCAGAAGAATCAGATGCACATCTCTCTGGCGCATCCTTTTCCACTCACTGAATGTCTGTGTTTGCAATTATCTCTGAGTGAACAGAGTCATGTAAAGTCAAAGGCAACAGAAAGCAGATCTGTGCTTTGAATCTTGCACTCACCACACTTCAGTAACACATTGCCTTGTAAGTTACTGTTGTGAATGATAACATTTGGTGGTGAACAATTGGGACATTACTGTATCCATTATATATTAATAACAGATGCATGTGTATTCTATTTTTTCTCCCCTCTCTTTTCTCCCCACCCCTTTCCAGGATAATTAACAAGGCAATAAACACGTAAAACTTAAAAATCACAGAAGTGGAAAACTGATAAAGGCCTCTGAAATGATACCAAGAAAAGAAAAAGAGTCAGTGAACCAGAAGAACATATAAAGTTATTGCTGCTGAGCTCTGCAGAGAGCACAACAATCGGAAGGATAATAAATAACAAGAGCAGGTCAGCTTTCTAGCAAGATCTAAATCAGAGGTGAGCTGAGCTAACTTAAACAACCTCTGCAATGATGTAAATGAATGGAGAGGTTCCTTACACAAGAATAACCTATGCCGCTCAGGTTTATGGAGTAGAGGCCAGAGCTGTATTTTTGCAGAAGCTCAGATTCTCTAGAGCGCTGATGGGCTGATGTCCCCTGCAGCCACTCTGCAACAGATCCACCAGTTGCTGGTGGATTAGCAGCCATGTCACCTCAAGGATGAGAGGTGGGAGTCAGACCTTCCTTGTGGTAAGTGGTTCTCCTGCAAAACATTCCCAGTAGAAAGGCATTTCAACGGATTGCCTTGGGGATTTCTGCTGAGACCAGTTTAGAGTAGCTCAGGTGAAGATATCTGCAATAATAGAAATGAGAAGGTGACTGGATCCTCAACATGCAGAAGATAAGGATTTGGTTTAAGAACCAAATCTTAAGAAACACTTCGTATATGAACTTCCTGTGGTAAGTATTCATCCATCTCACCACGTGAAAGCTCCTGGACAAAGTATCTACACCAAGGTCTTAAGATTGGTGCAATGAACCATCTTGACTAAATTTGGCACAGTTTCCTGTCTTGCTTCTTTGCTATACTTCAGACTGTTTTGATTCATTTGTGAGAAATTGAATTTTGGCAAGTGAATGTCCTTTATCGCTGCCAGTGATTAATCTCCACTGCAACACATTCATTCAACCAGAGAAAATCCAATATTGACATTTGTATTTTGGGGGAAGGAGGTTAAATGCTGGATGTAAAATAAACTCCTGGACTATGCCAAGCAGCCATATAATATCTATATCATGGACAGGCATTTTTCCTCCCCTGAGAACTCAGATGTGGCTTGATCACACCTGGACTCCACTATTACTCAACAGAATGGCTCAAAGGGATGCTATTGGACATCTCTGTGCGTCCCTGATAGTCCAACTCTGTTGCTCCAGCCTTTTGTAGTCCACTGAGAAATAGCCGCTCACATGCTGTTAAATCTCTTCCTTGTTTCCACCTCCTAAGTAGCATTAAAAGGCAGCTTAAAATACATGAACAATTCTCTCAACATTAAATTCCTTTCTAAGCAATTACTGTGCTGGCCACAAGGATGTTTTCAAGTTCCTAGTAAGAAGGAGCTGGTCTGTGTGGCCAGATCGACCCCAGGAGCCTCACTAAACTGTGTTGACGCTCTTAATCATTTTCATTACTACTGTAACTAAGAGTCAGCCAAAAAATGAAGCCCTCTTGTACAAGGCACTGTGCTAACACTCATGTAGGCCATTGCTCCAAAGAGTTTGAAGCCCAAGAAGTCCATGTTGCTGTCTTCCCATCTGCTTTTAAAGCATTCAACTGATTTCTAGCTTTCTACCTTTGCATACATTGAAGAAAGATTTTTTGTTCTTCTTTCTTTTATTTTTAGTTTATAAATTTATAGATTTAGACCTGCTTTTTAGATTTATACGATTCTTTTAGGCACATATTTGGGTATGCATGTATATTTTGTATTTCAAATTATACACAGACATAAATGTATTGCTCTAGACTAGCGAATATTTCCCAGAGGAAGATCAGAGCAAACAGTATTAAAGTCTCTCTCTCTAAAATTAACTGTGCTTTATCTTGTGTGCAGTGCTGCTGAAAATGAGCAGGACTTCTCAAAGGTTGCATTTGTCAGTGTGAACAAAGGTAGCAGGAAAATATTGCAAGAATTACCCAAATGGGCTGATTTCTAAAATGCAATTAAGACTTGCAAACTGTTTGATTTAACTTCAAACCTTCCAAATGAGAAAATATTTTTTTTTTATTTTTCATAAAAAGAATATGGTGAAAGTGTTGGAAGTAACCTGTGACTCAGATTTAAAAATGTAGACAGAAATCTGGAAACCAGATGAATCTGGAAACATACCTCCATTGCTGATTTTTCTGACCACTGACAAAAAGAAATTAGGGGCCCTCAGTGTAAAGCTAACTGTTAGGAATCTATGAATTACATCTTTTCCATGTACCTAGAAATATACCCATTCATAATGAGCTAGAATTGTTATTACATTCTTGCATAGACCTTCTTGTCAACCTGAACTTGTACTGCTTGCCTAATACCTTTCAAAAATTCTTGACATTTGCTGAGGCCAATGCTGCTTGACCCTTTGAACACTGACACAGAAGGGCTTAGCCTGTGATGAAGAAAATAGAGCTGGCAATGGCATCCTGACAGTTAAGTTGTCCTAAGATAATTGTTTTGGTTACAGAGATAACAAAGTAAAGCAAGGTGAGCATTAGAAACTCAACTAATGATTTAAAAAAAAAAAGTTCACAGCTCTAAGTTTAATTTCTATAACAGAGAAGACATCAGTTGCACAAAGCAGAAGTAATGCGGTATTCATACAGTCATAGAATCAGAGGAACACAGAACCACTAAGGTTGCAAAAGACCTCTAAGATCAAGTCCAGCTGTCAACCGCTCACGACCACGCCCACTATTTGCACCAGCTTTAACCCCTCTGCTCAGCTGATATTTGCTATTTTAAAAACTTTGTATTCAAAATGAGCATGCACGTATTTTGCTTGTTTTGGCAGTGTGACAGTTCAACAGACAAAAATACCAAAGATATCTTGCTATTCAGTAGGACTTAGTCCAATCTAAGGTAAATGGTGTATCTTTATTAAGAAACATGGCCAATAGAGCTGAAGGCAATCATCACAGAAGTAACACCCAGAATCAATGAGAGGAAGCTGAGCATTATTCACCTAGACAAGAACAGAAGCTTTTGAGACAGCATCATACAGAAAGCTGAGAGGATTACTACAATTTGCTCAAAAGCATAATGCTTTCACTCTCTATTGGGAAGTAATTTGCTTGGTCATAAAAAGAAATAGAAGCCTTCTACTGCAAAACATTCCCAGTAGAAAGGCATTTCAAGGGATCACTTGGGGGATTTCTGCTGAGATCAGTTTAGAGTAGCTCATATGAAGACATTTGCGATAACAGAAATGAGAAGGTGGATCTTCAACACGCAGAAGAAATGGAAATCTTAAGAAATCTTAACAGTTCACACATGAAACCAGTTCAAATAAGGAATATATAGATTTTAATGAAGAGGTGCAGTGGACAAGCATGATATTGAAATCAAAGCCACATGTCCAGAACAGATCCTTCAAAGCACCATGCTTCTGAACACAGGCAAGACAGGTAGAACACTAATTTCCCATTGCAGACATAAAAAACAGTGACAAACTGAGTTCTGCAAGACATGGGATAGAAATAGAGAAGGCTGAAGTACCCAATGAGTTCTTTGCCTCAGTTCTCACTGGCAGCCAGGCTTCTCGTGTCCCTTTAATCTCTGAACCTCACATCCCTGAACCTTTATGTGTGGTCTGAGAAGCATAATCCCTCCCACTGTAAAAGAAGAGAAAATGTGAGATTGCCTCATGAGACTGAATGTGTTAGTGTCTATGGGGTGCAGTGACATGAATCCCAGGATCCCAAAGAAACTGTCTGATGAGGTTTCCAAGACACTCTCAGTCATATGTGAAAAGTCATGGCTGTCAAATGAAGTCCCTGGTGGCAGGAAAAAAGGATATTTCACTCTCATATTCAAGAAAGTGAGAAAGGAAGAGCTGGGGAACTACAGGCTGATGAACCTCATATCTGTACCTGGGAAGATCATGCAACAGATCCTCCTGGAAGCTATGTTAAGCCACATGCAAGATGAGGAGGTGACACGAGACAGCCAGCACAGCTTCACCAAGGGTAGATAGTGCCTGACCAATCTAGTGGCCTTCTATGGTGAAGTAACAACATAGGTAGACAAAGGAAAGGCAACTGATGTTGCCTACCCTGTCTTGTGCAAGGTCTTTGAAATGATCCCACACCACATCCTTATCTCTACAGAATCTAGGGAATTAAAGAGTGGACTATTAAGTGGAAAAGGAATTGCTTGGAAGCTTGCAGCCAGTGGGTTGTTGTCAGTAGATCTACATCCAGGCAGAGGCATGGTGTCTCCCAGGGTATGTCTTGGAACTAGTACCATTTGACATCTTTGTCAATAACATAGATGATGGTTTGAGTGCACCCTCAGCAAGTTTGCTGATGACACCAAGCTGAGTGGTGCAGATGATACAACAGAAGGAAGAGGTGCCATCCAGATGGACTTGGACACTCTTCAAAAGTGGGCCCACATGAACCAAAGGAGGTTCAATAAGGCCAGATGCAAGGTATTGCATTTGGGTCAGGACATACCCAAATATATCTACAGACTGGGAGAAGAACACATTTAAAGCAGCCCTGCAGAAAAGGACTTGGAGATCCTTGTAGATAAAAACTTAACGTGAGTCAGCAGTGTACTCTTGCAACCCGGAAGGCCAACAGTATCCTGGGCTGCATCAAAAGAGAGGTGGTCAGCAGTGAGAGGGAGGGGATTGTCCCTCTTTATTATGGCTTCATGAGGTCCATTGAAGTCAGTCCAGAGGAGGGCCATGAAGATGGTCAGTGGTTTGAAGTACCTCTCCTATGAGGAAAGGCTAAAGGAGCTGGGCTTGTTCAACCTGGAGAAGAGAAGGCTCAGGGGAGACCAGATAATGGCCTTCCCATTTTTAAAGGGAACTTATAGGCGGAAGGGAAATCAACTTTTTACATGGGTAGGTAGTGAAAGGACAAGGAGGGATAGCTTTAAACTAAAAGAGGGGAGATTTAGATTAGATGTCAGGGAAATTTTTCACTGAGAGGGTAGTGAGCTGATGGAACAGGTTGCCCAGACAGGCTGTGGATGCCCCATAGCTGGAGGTGTTCAAGGCCAGGTTGGTTGGGCCCTGATCTGGTGCCTGATTTAGTGGCTGACAATACTGCCTATGGCAAGGGGATTGGAACTAGATGATGTTTGAGGTCACTTCCAACCCAAGCCATTCTATGATTCTGTGATTCTGTAATTCTATGAAACAGTAAGAGATTTGCTCAGCAGAGACTGCAGATCCAAGTTGTTCTCTTGTGGGCTTTAAGCATGTACAGACCCATTTCCAGGGGAACTGCACCAGTGGCTGAACAGACAGCATATCCCTAGGGCTAACCCTTATTAAACATCAAACTGTATCAGGAGCAACAAAAGTCAGCATCACTGTAGCAGATACTTTCACAGAATCACAGAATCATAGAATTGTAGGGGTTGGAAGGGACCTCCAGAGATCATTGAGTCCAACCCCCCTGCCAAAGCAGGTTCCCTACACCAGGTCACACAGGTGGGCGTCCAGGCGGGTCTTGAATATCTCCAGAGAAGGAGACTTTGTCATTGAGCCCTTATCCATTGGCTAAGCAATAGTTGAGATAGCATTCTCCTAAATCACCCTGGTATGAACTAGCAGTTGGCAGAGCAGCCACCAAGAAACATTCTCCTCTCTGCAAGGAGGGCTACTCTTTGAGTTGTGTTTGCTTTCAGCTTGTTTCCTGTCTTAAACATTTAGAAACATGTAAAGTCCAGCTTCTGCAGTGACAAGAGGGGTATGTAGGGGAAGAGATAACTTGTTTTCTATTAGAAAACAAGATTTGTTTACACCAGAAAGAAAGTTGTCATACAGGGCCAGCTAGCACGGAAATGACATCTAATCCATCTGGCTTGTTATCAGTTCCCTTTAATCTGGAGGCTGTTTCAGAGATGGAGAAGGTGCATTACCAGCAAACAGGGTGAGCCTGTGATCCTAGGTACTCAGTGGCTATTAAAATTGCAATTTGAAGAAGAATAAGGGTAAGGTCTATGATTATCCCAGAGCTTCTGTTAAATCAGGTGCAGTAATTTTTTCCCTTCACCTTTAAGGCCTTTCTTCATGTGCAGGGAGTATTTATTACCGGCATCTTCTTCATAATCTGGATGGAGGCTCATCTGGGGCTGGTGTCTTCCTAATCTTCATTAACTCTAATTTCATTATCACCTGTCCTAGAGTGACCGTGAGATCACTCACTACTTCTTTCTTTTTCCTCTGGGAAATGAATTTCTGTTTCTGTCCTCAGCTACTGAGCTGCTTCTGTGAGCCCTGCGGCAAGTAATTAATATTAGCAGTGTTCCCTTTGTCTCTCACCAATCTAGGTGCCCCACACTGTCTTAAAATCTCCTCTGGTGCCTTGACTCCTCTTTCTCTTTCTGCTATACACATTTTCCAAAACCTCAGGAGTATTCAGCGTGGCTCAGTAGTTTTGTTTCATCTTTTGTGTGAGTTTTTCTCACCTTCTTAAAAAAATCCATCTATTAACCATCCTATTCCTCACCTTTCCTTCCTGCATTTGATGTTTAGTAGTGCTCAAATGTCTTTTGCACAACACAAGAACTAATTTTCCCAGTTAATTATTCAAACTCTTCTCACGTCCCCCTCCTCCCCCAAAACAAGTGTGTTATAAAGATGGGTTCAGGATGGCAGAGCATCATGGGATTAAAGAAACAGATCGAGTTAAATCTCTTCCCACAGAAGAGAGAGGTTCACTGAAAAGCTCTGAGGCCTCACCAGCTGCAGGGAAAAGTTTTCTGAAGAGTAGACAGCAGCCCTCCTCCCCTAGCAGCACTGGAGAATGCTGTCATCTGAGAGCACTGCAGGGCAATAAGATTTTATTTCTGTCCTGTAGCCAAGTAATGGGGTTGTTTGGCACCAAACAGAAATAAACGGGGCTGGGGGATGGAGGGAGGAGAGAAAGGGAAGGAAATGTTTTCTTCAGTTCCGTGTCTTTGACAAACATCTGAGGTAATAAACAGGGAGTTTTATGAGCTAATTGCATTTTAATCAATTTGAGCTCTTTACTGCATTGGAGAGGCTGCTAACTTATATTAGATTCATGCCCAGTTTTACACCAAGTCCCCACCATTAGCAGCTTTATTAGAACAAATCTTCTGCTGCTCCCATCACCAAGGGCCGCTGCTCCCAAGGAGCTCAGTGGAACAACAGAGAGGAATGGCAGGGTCTTATGCACAAATGTGGTGAAAATGGAGCAACTATGCCACACGATGAGGGGTGAGTTCAGTGGCTGGCAGAAGCCCGCAGCCACCAGTCTTGGAGAAGGAAATCTTGGCATGCAGGCCTGATAAAAGTGCAGGCTTTGATGCAGAAAGCTCCCTCCTCACGGCCGTGTGCATGTGTCCACACAACCAGCATACGTTAAGCCTGTAAATGAACATTTGGCCATGAAACAGTAGCTATGGCAATACTCAGACATGAATTTATGTACTGTACGTATATATCACACAGAAAAGCTCTCCCTTTCTGAACTGGACTGGCAGCTGCTTGAAATTTTCCCCATCGCTTTCCCTAAGGTCTCAGGTGTGGGATTCATGAGCCAGTGTCTCAGCTAGAACAGGTGTCTATCTCTGTGTAAATAGCAATTAGGCCCAAATTTCAGACTTTTTTCAAATCCCTATCTGAGGAAAAGCCCAGGAATAAATAGTTGCTGTAACGGCCAGGGGTATTGTGTAGCATTATAGCCTCCAGCTGGGCTATTACATACTATAGACGGGTGAAGAATACAAGCACCTGACAGATGTGTTCTGTTAGCTTCATTAGAAAAGAAACAAAGAAACTCCTCAATTAATAGCAGTGGAGCCAAAGGGAAGGGGGGTGCGGGAGGGAGGAATCATAGCCTGTTATTTAAACAGAGTCAGGGAGCCTTTCACTGATGGCTTAATATGATTCATTAATAAAAACAGCTTTTTGATTGCCCAGTTTAAGTCAAAAGAAATTACTAGCGTGGTTTGGTTTTTTTAGTGTTGGTGGTGTGCGATTTTTTTTTTTCCCAGCAGAAGAAGGGCAAAATGACAAACTGGAGCTGCCGAATTCATTTTGTGCAATGCTGGTGTTCCTCAAAGCCTCCTTTTCTCTCCATCAGGCATTTGTCCCTTGGAATAGTGGCACAGTCCTTGGAAATGGTCAGGGTCACATTAAAACATTGGGTAAGAGATGTGCAGAAACATCCCGAGTGTTAAAATTGAGCTCTCTCTTGTGACTAGAAAGTCACCCCTTTTTGTCACAACACATCATTCCTGTTTTGAGGGTCTGAATGATATGTAAAACCATATTGAGTGTAGTTCTGTGTGTCTCTTCTTTAAAAACAATGGACTTCACTTTATTTAATGCAATTTTAATCATATTAAACGTATGTACAAACACTATTGCACTACAGGTCTTTTTTGTTCACAAGCGTAGGACAGGGCATAGTCCTGTGGCCAGATGCAGAAACCAAGCTTCTGCCATTGCTTAAATGAAGATGGAGCCTTCACCACCTTGTAATGACAAACAACAAATCTCAAATACAACGATTCTTAAGCTGCAGCACTTACTGCTGTGGCTGGTGATAGCAGGAGCTATCTTCCCATTGCACATTTGAAAGAAAGGGAGGCATTTCAGGCATTTACCAGTTCAGGGAGCTCACTGCCTGAAGCTGTGCTGGAGGATCTTAAAGATGAAGAAACCACTGTAGCACTTCCATAGGGTGGTGTAAAACAAGTGAGAGTGAAAAGATAATTCAGCACCTGAAAATAAGGAAGGAGCCCTGTGCTGGAGGCAGCCACCCAACCTGCCAAGCCAACCCATGCCAAGAGAGAATGTGATGGTGCAGCACTCGCACAGCAGCCACAGGAATTGCATGGATCAAGTTTGATAATGACATAGGGTGAGCTGGGGGGGCTGATTTGATGGGATAAGCTACAGAAAGATGGAGCAGATAAAGAATGCCTATTGGCTCCTTCTGTATATTTCCCTGGAAGTTGTTTCCCACAGTTCATTAACTAATGTCTCCATCTCCAAGTGATGGTTTCCATCACTTCCCAAGGGACAGTCATCCATGACGAAATAGATCCCACTGTCAGGAAGATTTCTTTTATTTATTCAGCCTAATTTGTCTTATTCTTAATTTCATCCCATTTCTCTTAGTTAAACCCACTCCCACTGTCCTAAACAATTTACCTCTGTCAGGAATTTACCCCTTCAGTGTATTTGTAGGTCATTCTTTTGTCCCATTGCAGTTCCTACTTAGCTAAGCTATCCATATTTAATTCCTTTAATCTCTCTTCATATATTAGTCCCTCCAGCTAGAGAGGGGAAGGGCGTATTCAAGACATTATTCAGTGGTGATCTTGGATGCTCTGTTGCATTCTGGGGATATCTAGAGCATGGAAAATGCCTATGGGAGACCTAAAGATTCACGTTATTACTTTTTTTTTTTTTTTCCCCAATTGTTTGAATGCCATAGACAAAGTGCTATTTCTGAAGGAGAAAAATCATAGAATGGTTTGGGTTGGAAGGGACCTTTAAGATCATTTATTTCCAACCCCCTGCTATAGGCAGGGATGCCTCCCACTAGACCAGGTTGCTCAAAGCCCCATCCAGCCTGGCCTTGAATGCTTCCAGGGAGGGGGCATTCACAACCTCACTGGGCAATCTGTTCCAGCATCTAACCACCCTCACAGTAAAGAATTTCTTCTTAATATCTAATCTAAATCTACCCTCTTCCAGTTTAAACCATTTCCCATTGTCCTATCACTACACACCCTTATAAAAAGTGCCTCTCCAGATTCCCATATAACTAAAGATCTCTGTTTCATTCTCTTTTCTGCCCAGCTGTTGTAAATGTATGCTTTGCCCTTTGTTAATAACTTCTATCACCAGCTGGCCAGCTCTTGCTTATGAGCTTCGCCTTCCTTTACACCCTAATCTAGGAACTTTACACATTGGAGAAAAGCAGAAAATCAGCCAGTCTGCGCAAAAAATATGTTAAGCTGTTTGTAATAACACACAAATGTATGACCGTTGCTGGAGCTTTGTCCACCATGGCTGTAAAGGCTTTTCATTTGCAATAGTTTGTATTCTTGTGACAAAGTTACAGCTTTTCTAGCACATATAATTTCCCCAAGAGTTAGAGAGCACCACTGTCTTCTATCTCTTACTTTACAGACAGAATTGGTCAATAACTATACTCTTGTTCTTCCCACTCTAAACTAATAATATGGAGGAACCAATCTTACAATTTAGATATCATCTAGTAGCTGGTGTATTTGAATTGCTGTTTTCCTTCCTAAGGACAGTTTGTACAACAGAGCTGAGAGCTAAGTCTGCCCTTTAGGAGGCCAGTATACGAGTGTCTTACATTCATACCGTGCAGATCGCTCACAGTTCCCCTACATCTGAAGACACTGAATTGATTTAGACCAGGAAGTGAGGATGTTGTGGTTTTTGAATCCAGCTTTTAAAAAATAAAAACAGTAATTATTTTTTAATACTTTTAGTTCTTGGTACTTTTCCTATGTAGCTGGAATACTCCCTTATCAGCAAGTGGAATTTCATAGTAAAGCTTATATCCTATCTCAATCTTAAAGTTACTGTTAGTATTTGTTAAACGGACTGCAACTGCATTTGATATTTGCATTGAAAGGGGATTTTCAACTGTTTCAAATACACCCAAAGACTTGGAATGGCTGGGCCTGTGCACTGGAATCATTTAAATATCTAAAGGAGAAATGCAGAATCCAGTATATGAACCAGTGCCCATAATTGGCTCTGATACTTCAACAATTTATTTATTTTTCTCTACAGCAAACTAAAACTATAAAATGAATTCAGTACTTGCCAAAATGCCTATTTCAAAAAAAGTCAAACAATTTGTATTTGGGTCATTCAAACCCGAAAAACATTAGAGACCAATAAATGATGTCTTCTGGAGGATATGAAAATAAACAGACTAGCATGTTCACGCAAACCATCTCAGTCTTTAACCCATCTGTGTTTTTTTCTTCCCTCTTTGCATTGTGGTAACTCACAGGATTCCCCTTTATGGAGCTGGACACTGCTGGTTATAAATGCTGTACAAGCATGAAACCCTTCAAGTGTTTTTTACAGTAAATAAAGTAATTGGAGCTGGAGGAAGGCGAGAAAGCATGGCACATGCACATGAAAAAATAAAATCAGTGGAGCGCACAGGACATTCTAATAGTACCTTCCTTCTTTTTATTTCTTGTCCTCCACCACAAAGCCAATTTTTCTGCTTAGTGACCAGAGTGATGGTTAACCATGCCTTGTGGTTGCTGTTTCCAGAGTCAGGAGAAACCCGTGAAGATGACTTCATCCTCAGTTCCTTCCCTCTGGAGTCCCAGTGTCAGGCTCCTAATGTGCTATCAGCATGTTGGGTGGTTTTGCTCCAAAAGAAGGGAAGAACCTGAGTTTACTTCTCTTGATGTGTTTGTGGGTCAAATTTAGTGCAACAAAAGAGAATATATACAGCCCGGAAAGTCTGTTTTAAGTCTGCTTCTCAGGGTTTGTTATATTTTCTTCTTTCATCATACTGCATTGCAAATCATTCTAGTTCTGCTTCTCTGGTGTATTAAACTAGCGCATTGCCAACTCTCAGCTCTCCGTTCAGGTTCTGGCATCAAAGCCTTAGGCCAATTTTATTTCATTTGTATTTGCTGTCAGAGCAATGTCTTTATTCTAAAATGCCCTTCTCATATCAACTTCTCAGGTGGCTTGACAGAAGTAGAAATTGTTAAGAAGAGAGCCCTCCCCCACTGCAGTCTGCAGTACTGCTTTTATGTTTTCCTCCCTCTCTGACCGGGGGATGTACGGCACACTTCTATAAAATGGAGTGCGGGGTACAATTTAGCAATGAAGGGCATTTTCTTCCATTCTTAGCTGGGCACTTGACTTGCTCATACTTTTTCACTACTTTATATATATGTATGGGTGCATATAGATACAGATAGGGATAGGTATATACATATAAAACACTTTTTAAAATGCTCATGTTGCTGTTGCTCTGGGCTAATTTTTTTAACAGCATATATTTTCAACTGCTAGTGGCACATTCATTCAATCACAAACAAAATTTTAGTAGAGCAGCGTGAAAATCTATCACGTCAAATTATGATGACAATACAGTGCAGTGAAGCTGAGGCTTAGACTGGGAATGGCAGTGTTTTGCTTGTGGCCATCAAGGACTGTGTTGGAGCCATGCTTCACATTTCCTTTTTTTAAGTGTGGCAGAAAAGATTTGAATGGGATGACAGGAAACCCAAATCGTTTTATCTAATCGAATACTTTCAAGGATCCACCTGAAGATGTGAGTATTTGATGTCAAATACTCCAGAATTAAGGAAGGCAAGGATGGCTGTAAACAAGACATCATAAATATCACAAAACTAGAGGAGGCAAAAGACAAAATTATCATCTGGAATCAAGTAAATGTATTTGATAATAACAACTTTCAGACTTCATTTTAATGTTCCCCATTGTGTCTTGCTATGAACACTTAGAACTCTGACATTTTTATTCACCGAGCAAAAATATGCAAGGTTTTTCTATATGTATGCTATCCAAAAATTACATGCACTTCAAGAGATACAACCCAATGTTAAAAAAAAGCACTTGCACACATACATCTTTATGCTGGTGACACCATGGGCAATGAAATACCTAGATCAAGTACTTTTGAATGATCTTTAAAAGCGGTGATGCACCCTGTGGTGCAATGGGAACAATGCAATATCACAGATCCCCTCTTTTCAGAAATAATAATTCTCACTCTTTTCCTTGCCTATAAAATAATGATTTGGGTTGCACAAAATACAGACACCTTCAGAAGTGAAAACGCATGTATATATGCTTTGAATGGTACTCTCTTTTTAGTTCTTCATTTTGGATAGCTTAATCCATGTCCTCACTGATTTGAGGCAGAACAATGTGTTTCTGAGCTGTGGAATGTGCATACTGAAACCAGCCATGGGATGAGACCTCTGTACCAACCTGCTGAGCCTCACCAGGGGATGCGAAATAAATCTAATCTACAGAAATCATCGCTACATTTAGCATCCCACAAAATGCGGTGCCCGAGGAAAGGAACACTTCAGAAAGTAATTGAACTAAAGACAATATTTAAACATTGACGGTCAGGGAAAAGAATCTCAGTTCACTGTATTGATAAGTGACCACAGCTTATTGCTTCCATATCTGCAGTGTTAACTAAAATTCCTTAAAAATTGGTAACAACTTCCAATAATGTTTTCCTTTGACAGCTCTGCAACAAACATTTGTATTCATTCGCTGTTTTCTCTGAGGATTTATGTAAAAATTAGAGGCTTGTAAGCCTGCATTTTTCCATGCTTTCTTTAGCTCTTCTTCATTCCTTACTGGAAAAACAAGCTTAGGTGAAGAAAAAAGCAATAATCAAAAACAGAATTATCAGGGTATAAAATAAAAATGGTAGATTTTGAAAGCAAAAGCAGTGGTGATTTTTTTCCAATTTTGTTGAAAAGCTATGTTTGTCTATAGGCCAGGGAAGAGCTGGAACTTCTCTGATGTCTACCCTGACATTACTGTCTTGATACATATTTGTATTTTAGATACTATAATGTCAAATGTGAGAGAAGAGAGATTTTTAAAACAACTGGTTGATAAAACTGCAGGAATTAATCAAATTTTCTTACTTTGAGTGTGCAGATAGGGAAATGTAGCACACATTTATATTCTCTTTACGTATTATTCATACAATAATGTGTTTTGATTTGTTGCAAACTATAGAAGACTTAAAACACTAATTTTAAAAAAAAATTCCCTGTCTGCCTGCCTCTCTCTCTCCTTGTCTCACATTCTTATTTTCTGTACTACAACTTCCCAGTGGTAATTAGAAGAAGGTACTCTCACAGCTAGAAAACCTGCAACTATACGTTGAAGGCCACTCCTGCAGCTACTTCTACCAGGATCATACAGGTGTTGATAGTGACATTTTTATATTTATTTTCTGAACATTTTGTTCTTCTGTGTGTTATATTTATGGCCATGCACTCAGATGGAAATCTAGAAAACACAAATTTGTTTATGTCTATAGGAAAAAACCTCATTTCTTCACACATACAATGTAGGAGCCAGAAGCCATGGTTTTAAATGAATTAAGTACAACCGTAGAACCGTAGAACCATAGAATCCTGAGTTGGAAGGGACCTCTGGGGGCTGTCTAGCCCAGCTCCCCTGCACTGAACAGGGACACCACAGCTCGATCAGGTTGCCCAGGGCCTGATCCAACCTTGCCTTCAAGGTCTCCAGGAACTTGGAGGATGGTCCAGGAGCATCCACCATATCGATGGGCAACCTGTACAATGATTTTACTCATGTCACATCAAAAATTCGAGAAATAGTATCTGTTATTTTTTTTTAAGTGTCGGCAACCGTATTAGGCTTAACATCACTTTATCACAAAGCAAACTTTCTACCTCCCGAGCATCCTGTTCCATACAAGTTAAACATACCCAGATTTAAGGTTCTGCATGAAAACTGAGACTTTGGAAGTCACATCAGCCGAAATTTCATCTCATTAAAACAATGCTGCCACAGGTCTGGCTCTGTTAATTTCTAGTCAAACCTACTTATGACATTTCTCTGAGCAGTAGAAGAACAACAGGAGTGACCTCTTCACCAATTTTATGAGCAGGATGAGCTATGGGGGTTATTCATAATTTGGATACAGGGCTGCACAAAGGAAGATTTTCAGCAGGCAGAGCAACAATCAGAGCTATTGGTCTTACATAAAACTCCAGACAACATCTACATATTCTAGAGAAGCACCTCCCAGAATATTTTCTCTGCTCTAGTTCTGCATACATGAATGCTCCTATCACAGGACATATAAAGAATTCTCCCAGGACTCAGTGGAGAAGCAATGTGTCACCAGGAGTCCCAGGTGTTTGTAAAGGACTCTTGGCAAGTTTGTGTGCTTCTGCGTTGGACAAACTTGGCATCCCCAGCCACACCAGACCGTGGGGAGTCAGCAGAACATGTAAGTGACCTTCAGCAGTATTATCATAGTGCCAGGCCCACACTATTCCAGTAACATTACCACAACACACAAAAAACTCACTAGGGTTAAGGAAGGCAAAAGGCTCGGATAATGCTGGTGCTGCTTAGTCAGATCCTCTTTCCAGGAAAAGAAGAGGCAGAACAAACACTGGTGAGTTCATCAGAAACAAGAGATGATTTATTGAGAAAGTATCCAACAATTACTCCTTTGAAGAATGTTGGCACTTCATCCCTACAACAGTGCCTCTTATAATCTGATCCAATATAAGACAAGCAAATCCCTCCTGGCCTTGTCTCACCAGGAAGAGTATCAGTCTACTGAATCCACGAACCCTATATATTTGATATAAAGTGACAATTGATAGTCAATGGTATTGGCAGACACGCACGTTGAAGCTAACTGCATGACAGGAAACATCCTGTTTCAGTTCATCATTGTATAATTCAATGCTGTATTATTAGAGATATGAGGAAATTTTCCATAGGAAGAGAAAATGAAAAGAAGAGGGCTTATAGTTTAAAGAAATAACAAAAAACATGGCTTTACTAGCCTACACAACCCACATAAAAATTACTTTTGTCCTATTTACTGTTTCTTATAATGAAAGAAGAAGAGATAACTGAAAAAAAAAAAAATTGAAAGACATTCAATTGAAAATGATAAAAGGATTTATTTATTTGTACACAACATACAAGTAACTTCTGGAGCTAACTGTCAACAGATATGATTGAAGCAAAAAAAAAATCAGTAGGATTAGGAGTTTATCTGAATATTAAGAATATGTACCATTACAAAACTAACTCACTAAGCTGTAGGCTTTTCTCCTCCAGTCAGTGAACAAAACCAACTTTATTGGTTTATTAAACTTTATTGAATATTTTCGGAGTATTTTGAGGTAGTCAAACTGAAGACTTAAAAGGACTCATTGAAAAACCAGTGAAAAATCACAGTCACACCTCATCTGATGTCTCGTAATGCCATCTTACTGACTATCTGAATCAAACAAGCAGCTGATAAAAAAAAAACAGGCTAAGAAAACCATCTGTTGACAAATACTTGACTTGTTAGGAATTCTGCACCCACAGTTCATTTACACCACAGTCCTTTGGTGCAATAAAAAATTAACCTTGTGCCATATATTGTTTGCTTTTTTTCTTTCATGAAAAGGTGCTTTACTCCTTTGAAGTACACCTGCCCAATGATCATACAACTCCTCAGACATCTCCAATAGCATCTTACCATAGGTTTGCCCTATTATTAAAAGGACTACTTGGATCCTTTCAAACCCAGGCAGTGCACAAATTATCTCAATGCCCTGCCTCATCTGGTTTACTTAAAAGTATGGCCAGGCAGTCTATTCCCTATTTACAAAGACTTTAACCCAAGTTGTCTGAGATTTAGTTCATGCAATTGAATAAATACTAGGTATTTCCAACACATGGAAAAGGGACTGGAATGGGGTTCAACTGAGAAAGGTGAAGGCCCCGGTCTGCCTTGCAGACATCAGAAGGCAGAAGTGATTCCAAATATATTCAGTACAGGGATTAAATAAGATGGCAGCTCCAGTGTCACCACAGTTTGGCAGGTCCTCACAGAGTTTAACCAGTCTTTCTAAAAAGCCACTTGGCCCATAGGTCTTACAGCTGCACCATGGTAAACAGGTGCGAAACTCATCTTCCAGCTTTGAACTGACCTCTTGCTAAGCTCACAAGGTGAGCTACTCTGAGTCTAACCAATTGAAATTCAAAGTCAACTGGATGTATATTCTGAAATGTGCATCCTACTTAAGGTTCTCTGAAATTTGCATCCTACTTAAGGTTCATGCCCCCAAAACACAATAATTTTGAGACACAGGTTAAGAAAAGAGGAAGCTATTTCAAAATATGTACTGTGGCTCATTTTGCATGCTTTAGCCTGTGAAATAACTTTGCTAATCTACCTCATATTTTCTGTCAAACAGTTCTAGTAGGTTTGTTAGAAAACAGATATGCAAATTTTAGGCACGAAGATTTTTTCAGGAAATTGAGCATAAGGGGTATCAAAATAAGACTTGATTATAAAAAGACATTAATTCAACTGCAACTGCTTCATAATTCAGGGTATTAAATTAATGCTTTGTGGGCACATTATCTACAAGTTAATGTAAATGCTGCAACAAACTGAAATTCAGAGATAGAGACTGCTCATGGGTTTGACTTGAACACTGTCCAGAGGTTTTATTAATCGGAAGACAAAGTTAAGTCTGACCTTTGTCAGTCAATTCAAGGTAGAGAAGCTTCCTGAAAGATGGTAGAAACGCCTTTCACAGCTACCCTTCTTGCCACCACCACGTGCTGGTGACCAGCAGCCTAAACAAGAAGCCTGCATCTGTTACATGGAAGAATCAAGCCAATGCTCTTGTCACTGGTAATGTACTGTGAGGCAGTATTTCTCAGTGCAACATGAAGCTGTTTCAGCTCTTTGCTGGACCTTCTGGCTGAGCTGCACTAGCCAGAGTATACCAAATTCCTGCCCTGCTTCCGTCTAGTTTTGTGTTTTCCAGCACAAGCAGCAAGAATACCTGAATTAGGAACAAACAGAGAACTGCTTCTTAGTAATGTTACAAATGTTAACCTAAGCAAACCAGCAAACAGAGACTTGGAACAGCAGTAACAGCAATGAAGCCGCAGCATTTTATCATAATTCCATCTAGCAAGACAGGAAATTTTTGTCAATATGCTTCATGCACAGAAACTGTACTGCTCAGCACTTTGACGGTGTTCTAGACGCACATTTTGTTTTATGGGAAAAGTTCTTTAATTTAAAGGCACTCTTTGTATCGAAATCCATGATAACACCATGATAGCGCAAGGGAAGGTGATTTCTGATGGAGAACCCCACGATAACACAAATAGGGGGTGATTTTGTTAATTATATAAGCTCTCACAGTTGTCATTCTTTTCTTTTTCTTTTTTTTTTTTTTCTGGAAACTCCACTTGCTTCCATGATTTATTCAAATTATCTCAATGGATGTCCATCAGCTTTTATTTTCAAATTTGGTTTTGAGCCATCTATTGACCTGAGTTTACTAGGTTGCTCTGAATTTCCCCACAGTCTTTAGGAGCTTTGAATAATCTCAAAATCATTGCATCAGCTCATATTTTGTTAGCTGAATGATGAAAACTTTAAGTATGACTCTCAGAAAAAGAGCATTAAGCCTACAATTCCCTCTACAGAGTTTCTCATTCCCAGGCATGAAAAAGCTACGAGAACTGAAAGGCAACAAAACCTATATTCAGTATGAAGTCCGGTTTACCAGTGGCAGAGGAAGGCTTAGCTGTGCTTTCAATGGTCTTCCAGCAGCTACAGGCCCTGCAAACCAGTCCAGTGATATTGTTGTATCAGCTATCTGTAATAATTTTGCCTCCAATTGGAGTTATTCTATTGTTCCCATTTAGTGAATTTGTAAAGTTCTTTCCCCTTGCAGTGGTTCAAATGAATTGAAAGGCCTTATCCCATTGCTCTGTGGGGAGTCACTGGGAGTCATCAGGACCAGGACCAGCTCCCTTCACCTGAAGGGACTATCTGCCAAAAAAATAAGACCCTCTGACCAAGAAAGGCATCCTCCTGGCACTGTGGAATTCGGACTCAAGAAATCAGCATTATGTCCCAGGGAGTCATGCAGGAGCCACTCATGATTTTCCTGAAAGCACTGTGGGACTGCACGGGCAAAGCCTTGAGGCTGGAGTGGCAGATGCCAGCCCACTCTGGCAGCTCTCGGTGCAGCTAGCAGCCTGCTGCAGAACTGCTGTGTGAGATAGCCAGAGCCTTTAAAATCGGGTACAGAAGAATGGAAGGGAAATGTCATGTCCAGAAAAAAAAGAACAAAAGAAAGGGGATCTTTTTTCCCTTACTCTAGGAAGAAAGTACTCACAGGAGATTCTTATCCCTTCCTCCATCATTTTCTCTCCCTCTTAGGTTCCTTTCAGTCAAGGAAATAATTCTCTCTCTGTTGACACCTATGCAACCACAGACATGTCAGCATACGCTGACTGGGTGGAAAAGAAAAAAAATATTTATCCCCAGCATTTCTAAAATCTGCTGCATTGCCATCACTGCTGTGATTTATCAGGGCCTGTTACGTGTTTTATCTTAAGCTTCTCAGTCACCCAGATGATTTCCTCTCAACAAATGAGAAATACCAGCAAGCTGTACAGGTTGGCAGGAAAGAGGGTGAAGGGGAAAGCAAGCAAGGTCTCTTTTTCCCCTGGAAAGTAATGCAGCCAGAGGAGGCCAGAGGATAGAGAAACACCACCTCAGCCTCAGGATGAGGCTGTCAGCCTCCAGAGCGCTTCCCTGTGTGGGAGCAGATAAGAGGGAAAAGGTGAATGGGAACACTTGTCACAGCAGATGGTGGCTTTGATTTGCAGAAGAAAGAAGAGGAAAAAAAATAAAAACAAACATAGGGAAAGGGAGGCACAGGCAGTGGGGCAAAAGAGGCCACCCCTTTTCACCCAACCTCCAGGACCTCCCCTCGCTCATGCAGCCTGAGTGCCCACCGACCTTCCTGCTGGCAGCAAGAGGAGGAGCGTGGGGTGCGGTAATCCTGCCGGCACCACACGTTTTATTAGTGGTATGTTAATTAGCTGAAAAGACATGCATTGATTTTCTTGAAAGGATTCAAGGATCAAATGTCCATGAATAGAGCTGGCAAAATCTAATCTGCTAATGGATTTAACTTAAGAGAAATATAAAGCTCAAAGAAAAATATGATTATTTGGGGGCTACTTAACCAGTACTTATCTTTAAAATACTTTTACAGAAATTCTGTATTCCATTGAGGTGAAAAAAAGCAATTATATTTTAAAAATAAATTTGGCCAAGAGTTCCAAACACTCTTTTTTTTTCTTTTTCCCTCTCCTCTCCTCTCCTCTCCTCTCCTCTCCTCTCCTCTCCTCTCCTCTCCTCTCCTCTCCTCTCCTCTCCTCTCCTCTCCTCTCCTCTCCTCTCCTCTCCTCTCCTCTCCTCTCCTCTCCTCTCCTCATGTTTAGTGGGAGACAGAAGACCTCAGGCAAATGTGAACAGGAAGGAAATATAATGAAACAACAGAAAAACAGCAGTCAGCTGGACAAGCAGGCAGTCTCTCCAGCACACCCACAAGCAGTTGTCTAGCTTTTAATATATAGCATTATAAAGGATGGCTTCAAGGCGGGTTGGATAGCAATAGTAAGCCAAGTTTGGATATGGCTGCAGGGGATGCATCTTGAGCACAAGAGGGAGCAGGAAAGAAAACAGAGAGACACTTGTTTGTAACTTTAACAAGGCAGTGGGGAAGAAAACACAGAGGCATTTGTTTGAAGATTTAACAAATGCACAATAGAGACCATAAAAGTGTCTAATTGGAGGAGGAAGAAGACATTTCGTAAGTATGCAAGAGATGGAGGTGATCCAGTGATATGCTTGCTGGGGAGGCAGTCATAACAGGCATCAAAAATGAAGATATACAACTGATACAGTCCCTCAGGACAGACTGACGTGGTCAATTCAGCAAGCTACACAAAACTTGGATCATGATAATCCTGTGATTTGATATGTTGTGACATCCGGCTAGGTAGAGGATCAGGCAGACAGCACAGTGACAAAATTTCAGGTCATGTAGCTCTAAAATAGCGTTTTTTTTCATCGAGATTACCAAATTCATTGTGCAGACATTTGCACTGACACTGTTGCATTGCTTCTATTGGGCACAAGTATGAGCTAGCAGATCTGAACCAAGGGGCAGCTTGTATCAGGAACAAAACTAAAGCTGATATCAAGTGAGTTGAAATCTGAAGTACAAGTCTCCCCCACTGTACTACAGAGGATACTATGCCAGTTGCCTCTTGGATCTCTCTCCATCCTTTTTTCTCACAGTGAGTCAGAATCTACTGCATGCAGTTCAGTAGTAAAAAGATCATTATCTTTACTGTCATCAGCAGCCTCTGCCTCACTGTCTTCCACACCATTAACAAGCAAAACCATCCAATTTGAAATTAGCTGTCAGAGCTCAGGAAGATGGGTGTGTTGAAACAAAATCAAGTTGGGGGTCCCATGCTAGGTTGGTTATTCAGAGCTTATCAAACAGAAAGAAGTACATCTTCCATTTCTGCTAGCACAGCAAGCAGATATAACTCTAAACAGAACCTTTCACACCTGGCTGGTACGATAAGGTGGATTTCTACATCACCGCTCCTGACATATTCACTCTATGATTCTACGATTCTTTAAAACCTGAAACCTACTTCCCCTGTGAATTTGCTTCTCTGAGTTTCCCTGTGTTTATTCTTTTATTGATAAACTCCCCTTTAGTTAATGAACAGCTGCCATTAGATTTTGCTTTTGTCTGAACTGTTAGGTGCAGTTGTACTACTCACACTACCAGCTCTGAAGAAACAGCACTGGCTGCACTTCCACATAGCTCTTGGATGATGCATTGCTCCAGGATGCCTCAGCTGAGAGAAGTAACTGCAGAAGAGTTACAGCAGCCTGAAACCAGTGCATAACAAGGACAAATCAGGCCCACTGGGTCTGCGAAGCTGTAGATATCATTTTATCAGTTTGACCCTCCCTTCCTTTCCTTACACACACACACACTACTACATACTTGGGTTCTCCGATCTTTGCAACTCTTGCCCAACAGTATGGCCCCAACCTCAGCTTCCCACCTCAACATGACACTTTCCCTCCAAAAGGTCTGTTCAAAAAGTCTCTGCAACCTTTCCTATTTCTATAAGTAGCGCTAAAATTCACCACACTTCCAAATCCTGGATGTCATTGCCCTTGCAGGCCACAGATAAATTTTGTTTGCTGCAGCAAGGAGATCAGTGCCTTTGAGGCAAACCTTAGAGTGAGTTTTCCATAAAAGGTTTTGGGCATCAGAATACATATATTCTGCAACCACATAGTTTATGGTCAAATGTTTCTGGCATATTAATTAAAAAATTGCATGTATTTTAGTTTATTAGAGAGTTATTTCATTAGTCATCTTTCACAGAGTGCTTGTGATATTCACAAAGGAACCATCATAGTACGGGAAAGCAATGCCAAAATGATCCTGAAGTTCAGCTCTGTGACTCCTATTTCATGGGACCTCGGGTTTTGCAGACATTTGGCTTTCTCAGGCTCAGTCCAAACCCAGGGCTTGGAAGACAAGAGACGACTGAACATGAAATCAAAATGATAATGGTGGCAGGAAATAACCGAGGAGATGGCAAACATGATGCTTGCTGTCTGGATGGAGGAAAGCCTTGCTCTTTGTTACCAGGCTGGAGAAGGCCTCTTGGATTTCCAGATGCTTTTGAATGTTCCAGCAGCAGCAGGGGCTATGAGTGTTTATTTCCCTTCTCCTGTCTGCTTGGTGAGGAGATTTCAACCTCTTGTCCTGTTGGACTGTATCACCATTGTCTGTGCTTTTCTCATCTCCAGACTGGATCGCTGCCATGTGGTCTGCTCAGCACTACGTCTGAGGACCACTCAGAAACTTCAGCTAATTGCAGTATGCAGCTGCCTGCTTACATATCCACATTTCAGACACAAACCATAGAGTGCAGATGGTACACAGGCTGCGCCAATTTTCCATTCATTTCCAGGTGCAATTCAGGCCTTGGTTTCTAAATCTCCTTGGGATTTGAACCTGCTGTCCCCAGGAGACTACCTCTGCTTGTGAATGTCAGATCCACCCTTGGGATGAGCTGAGGCATCTGAACTGACAGTCCCTGGAGCAGCACCTTTGGGAAGGGCTTTTTTTCTCAAAAGAAGGCCCATAGCTCTCGAATTTGCTTCCTTGTGTGTTGAACCTCCAGGGCACATTGCGAAGCTTGTCTCTTTTGTTAAGCTTTAGCTTAATATATTGGCGTGGGGTAAGAAGGGAGGTTTTGATGAGGATACTTTTACTTTCAATGTTGTCATGGAAGTACAATTCAGTAGGGCACATGAGTTTTAATTTATTTTTATTTTAACTGTAGCTAAGGCAATCGGAGATTGTGCACAGTGAAATAAAGTGAATTATTACAGTTGCTTGAGGCCAGTGTTACTTACTGGAGAGTCTGGGAAGGAAAAACAAGTAGGGAGTTGCTGCCCTGGAAATAATTATGTGGGTATGGCCAAACTGAAGCTAATAAGCTGGGTTACCCCTATGCACTCATGCTACAGGTTGCCACTGACTTGCTTCCTTGCAAGGGATTTGGGAGCCTGACATGCCCTTCAAGCTCATATTGACAGTTCACTGAAGTATGGCTGTTGTGATCTAGATTAAAAAAGACAGAGATGCTGACCAATGTACATTGTCCAAGAAAAACCCAAAAGCCAGCAGAGCATGGAGTGCAATAACAAATCACAACAGCACTAGATCCCAAAGACTGCTTTGTCAAAGAATCGTCTTACCTTTCTTTTTTAGTACCTCCCACTATTCATTTGTATTTCTGCCTCTGCTCATTTTCTCAGGTTCTTTTTCAGCTGAGTTAGTACATTACAGATTTGAACTGAGATGTCAAACTGGATTTCTTCTGAAGAAGAAATGAAAACACCTAGAAAGAAGAGAGTCAAATTGCTGAAAATAACCAGGGGTCTCACATGATATAACTGATTCTCTTTAAAGGCACTTGTACATACATACACAAATAAATATACAAAATTCTTGCAAAAAGCATTTCTTTGGGTATACCCATGGTTTGAAAACACACCTACTCCTTTGATGGACAATTATGTTTCTCCTAGTTAGAGGTGAGTGTATTTCCATTTAATAAAACAGCTACGGTCCATGGTTGTTTTTAAGTATGGAACATCAAATTCAGACATTCAGCTTTCATGACTATATGTGGCTGAAAAGACTTCTTGCCAAGAGATCACAGGACAAAGCTGGGGGCAAAATGCACCACAGAACTCACGCCAAGACTCAATAAAGGAGAAAAACTTTGTTTCCCAAAACATCAAACCAGGAAAGGACAAAAATTATTTGAAATGGTTCTTCCTTTTCCTGTAGAAAATCTTTGTTGAGGGATTTTTGCTCTCCAGTGGTGTGAAGGGACTGAAAGCTGCTCAAACAGGCAGCAGAGGGATTTTTTTTCCAGGATGGGCATTGGCATAGAGCTGGAAGAAACAGTTTTATACCATCTGCTTCCCTCTCTGGTTCAGAGGAGAGGCAAAGGACAAGAATGTCGCGCACCACTCTTGGCAGCATGATTTACAGCAGACCAATTTAAACTCCTGCCAATAAAGCGTTTATACTGCTAGATCATCATGTTTTCTATCATCATGTACACGACTATGTATGGGATCAGAAAGTAAAGGTGTGCATCTGTAGGTTCTTCTGTTTGTGTTCCAGACATTTTTAATTTCTGTGGGAGCTGAGAAACTTTATTTTACTATGATTACTTATATTTCTGTGTTGTTTGGTTGTTGTTTTTGTTTTCTTTTCCTGGTTTCCTTTGTTAGCTTTTCTCTTAATCTTTATCAGCCTTTTTTTACATATTGCACATTTTCTCGGTGGCTTCATCTCCACAGCTCTTGCAACATGTACATGGTCTTTGGATAGCCTTCAACCATGCAGACAAGGTTTAAAAGGGCTTTAAATATTGTCTGTCTGGATCTGAGACTTGTTAAAAACTCTGTATCATGACACATATGTAACTGACTTCCCATTGCTTCTACCTATTGATTGTTTATTATGTTTAGCCTACACTAGATCTGTTCTTTCATCCATGAGAGAACTTCCCCACCATGAACACGGGCCTGTGGGAAATGCATATGTCGCAAGTACACCCCAGCTCATTAAACTGCACAAACCTCACTGATGTATGTGTGTAACAAGATGAACTATGTACTTACAGTTCACTTCATTTATTGCCAATGTCAAAAAAGTCACCAAACCCCTCAGTGTCATCAACAAGTTACTCCTTATAGATGGCTTCCGTGCTGGTTTGCTCTTTAAGCTTCAGAAAGTAACGTCCATTTTTATAACTCTTTTTACAGGAGACACTCTCTGATCTGTGGAACTAATCCAATGGCACTAACTCAAATTCACTCAGAACTGAGTTGTCATTAAAGAGCTGATGTCCTGCAAGTCTAGAATGCAATGGAGTCAGCTCAGTCAAAGAAGCTGGGGGCAAATTTCTGCCCGAGGAATGTGGTTGGGGGAAGGAAAGAGCAATAATATCCTGGGAACATCAGGTTGAGAGCTGAGCATGAGGAAGAAGGGAAGGAAACAACATTTATTTTGTCGAGAGTGGGAATCCAGTTCTGTATTTTGCAACCAGAACTCATTTCGGACGTACAAGCTTCTGTGAAGACTTCTGCAGAAAAACCCACCATCAGGGTTTGCACAGCACTGAGGACTGCAATCGAGAAGTGATATGTACCTATCCTGGCAGAGTCATTTTGGATGTTACCTGAGTCAACCTCATTAGCAAAGTTTAATTGTAGCAGCAAGTGAGCAAGCCCAGCAGAAGTGAAAGGCTGTTGTTTAAGAGCAAATCTCAAAGTCGCGGTGTGTGTCACTAGCTGCCAAGACAGCATCAAGCTGGCCAGAACAGGCCTTCCTGGAGGCAGAGGACGCTGTCTACAGTTCAAGAAGCCTTGTGTCACTGAACTCGGCAAAGCTGTGCTCCTGTGCTACAGACCCTGACCGCCACACTGGAGCGAGAACAACAATGAACTTCCCCCGGTGAAAATATTATAGCCTTGGCAGGAGAGGACCTTGTCTGGAGGTTGGTATGAGTCAATCACAGGGGGCTTTTGTGTTCATGCACGTATGTGTGCTCGTGTGTGCATTAACAGAGCATTCTGTCAGGGACCGATTTTCAATGATGCAAGTCTCCTCTAACTGATAACACTCTAAATAACAGGTGAGTGACTCCTGGCAAGAAGGAGATTGTCTGACCTCATTGTTTGCCTTTTTTCCCCCCTCTTTGTTCTTCACAAATAAAGGTTTTTTAATAAACTGAAAGGTCCTCCGCTCCTGCCTGATGATAAAATGAAAGGAACCAGTGAGGTATGGTACAACGTGGCAGCAAAAAAAGAGAAGCTCATCAGAAAATAACAAAGGTGCAAGTTAAAGATAAGGCAGCTGTCAGAGATTAATCCTGCTGGCCTGATTGTTTTCTTTAATACCAAGGCCTGCAATAGCAAGCGATAAGTTTGCTGAGTAATTTGGTTTTTGGTGAGGAAATAAAATTCAGGTAGGCCTCATAATTGATTTCCTTTTCTTTAGTTTTCTAAACATTAAACAAAACAAAAAAAACCCTCTGCTTTGACTACACTTTCTTTTTTTCAAATTTGCTCCAAGGCTATGAGCTTCCTCACAAGCTGGGTCTGCAGGAAGATAACTCTAAGGGCAAAAGCACCCACTCCTTTTCCAGCACCCTCCGGAGAATACTTTTGTTTCGTCCTCAGCATTGGCTGCAGCTCTTGAGCACGATTATTTCAGCCTGGTCTTGGCTTCATTTTACTGTCCAAAAATGGGTAAAACATGGTGTTCGGAAAGTTCAAAAGAAACTCTGCAGTGCATATTGTCTGCATGTTACTACAGCACCAGAGCATGGTCTGCGTATTACTACATTACATGGTACTTATCATGGCCTTCGGAGGGAGCAGTGTAAGAGGACTGCACAGTCCTCATTGTCCTGGAGAAAATGACAGCCATGGGCCACCTAAAGATGTTGTACTTGAGGTTTATTTACCCTTGACTCACTGTAGACATCTGCCTGGTCCCTGCCTTCGTTTCCTTCTAATGGATATGGAAGTGGGAGATCAGGAAGGGTTACTCGCCATGTTGTGTCCCAGTGGGTCACGCTCAGGCTGTGCCCAGGTTGAGGAGCAGGAAGGTGCTTGATGCACTTGAGATAGACACAGCCAACCACCACAGCCAAGCAACCTTGGCCTACTGAGAGTGGCATGGGCCCCAGAGAGGTTTCTCATGAGCCTCTGGAGCAATTGGGGCATCATCTGTAGGAAAGCGCATGGGATGTCCTTCTTGAGGTGCTGATGAAACCCCAGGCCCTGCCCAGACTTTCCTCATCTGGGGGTGCACGCAGCCAGCCCAGACACTTCCCAGGCAGCAAGGGAGAGGAAAGTGAAAGGAGGAAAACATTTCCAAACCAGAGGATTTGTGGCAAAGAGGTGAGAAAATGGTCCCTGGACAGAGTGTGTGTGCGTGTGTTTTCAAGTGTGTTTGTGGTGTGTGTGCATGCACACACAAGGCAGCAGCAGAGCCTTATTTATTGTGACAAAATGAACAGCCCCCAGGATGCTCATCCAGCAGCTAATTTCTCATCTTATCTATTATGTGAATGAGATGGGAAAACAGTTTCCTGTTTTTCACAGATATCGCTAACATGAAAGATACAGAATGAATTCCCTTGAAAGCCTTGCAGTCAGTTCCAGCCACAGACTCATTTGTTTCAATGGAACGAATTAATGCAGCCAGGGCTGCCCATTGATAGGAAACAAGTCTATAAACCTCTCTATAGAAGCAAATGTTGCCACTACCTCCAGAATGGATGAAGAGCTTGACGGGCACTTTTTCCACATCTGTTGGTAGGACACATGCAGATAGACGCTTTTGCACCACACAAACACACACACACTTTTAAACACTGCCAGTTCCCTTTTTCAGAAAGACATTTACAGTGTCATAATGCAGTTATAATGCAAAGCTACCTGAAAAGGGCAATCTGTACTACAGGGTAACTCCTAGAAAAGGAACCCTTTGCTTGTAAGACCTTCTAAGGATCTTACATCAGATGTAAAAGCAAGAAGTGATGGGAGTGTTGAGCCACTTGTTCCTAGAGCTCAGAGTTTAGGGGCAGGCTTTGCCCTGCATTTAGGGCAAACAGAGGGGCTGGCCAGTGCTGCAGAAGATAGGCTGTGAATAAGGAAGGCCTTACATCTCTTTCAAAGCATTGACTCAGAGGAAAGCCTATAACACTGGCTGCCTCTGTCCCCAGGCAGGCTGCGACCATGACCTTGCTGCAGCTACTGCCACACAAGTGTGTCAGAGAGTGGAAAGTGAAAAGTCAAATTAGTAATTTTTCAGGCTATTTCTGTCTATTTTATGTTGCTTTTCACCTCTGTTTTTCCCAGCAGCGGGTGCATCTGGGCTTAGAGTAAAAGAAGGTACCGGTCTTGCAGCAGAAATGAGTAAAAACAACAGGATCAGCTTGTTGATAATGTTCCCAGTGTGTCCCCTCCTGTGAAAACAGATTTTGCAGCTGGGGCACTCATCCCTGCCAGCACTGGGCAGAGGACTTCTGCATGGTGACAAGAGGAGCACAGACCCACATCCACATTTACATACATGTGGAGAAGCCTAGGCTCTGGAAGCCAGGGGTCTTCAGTAGGCCTCTTACAGGATTTCCCTTTCTTCCTTTTCCTGCTTCAAAGGCAAAAATGTGAGTAAGAAGACTTCCACCTGAACATCAGGTGGCACTTCTTTGCTACATAAGCAGCAGAGCACAGGCACAGGTTGCTCAGAGGCTGTGGAGACTCTTCCTTGGTGATCTCCAAAAGCTGCCCGAACATGGCCCTGGGCACCCTGCTCTGGGTGTCCCTACTTGAGTGTGGGTTGGGTGAGATCATCCAGAGGTCCCTTCACGCCTCAACCATTCTGAGATGTTTTAAGGGGAAGGAGAGGATCCAATCTCTTCAAGGCTGGGATATCTTCTCAAATGGTAGTCTCAGCCCAGCCTCTCACCAGAGAGGGAATGGGGCTGGACAAAACCTACCACTTTTGACAATACCAGAGACACACAGAGCCACAGTGAACCATGATATGCTTCACTTCTCCTAGCAATAGGCAATGGGCCATGACTTCTGCTCTGGGTGTTCAAACCTCCTTCCCTCCTTCAGCACCTCCCAGTCCAGGCAGGCTGACGTGCATCTTCTGGGTGGACAGCCTGCAAGGAGGGAGGGGAGAGGGAAGGGGAAGAAGGGAGAACCTGAAGAAGGTTACAAGAAACAAGAGGAGACAACTCCAGTACTTCAGTACACTGAGAAGAGTTGCCTCAGTTATGCTGCAGTGAGGCACTACTGTAGGAGAAATGAAAATAAATTCAGCCTACAGTTCTAATGAAGTAAATTCCATAGTGGGCTGAGATCATAACTGATATAAATGAGGATCATTATCCTCATTCTGCTATTCTGCTCAGCACAGGGCACAGAGTGCAGAGATAGGAGGAGGCAACCCAGGGTGTGACGGTGTGAAGAACAGACCTGCCACCATCCTGTTGTTGTCCTGAAACAAGGAGACTCATGCGAAAGGCTAGTGACAGTGCTCTCTGCCAACTCTGTGAGACACTCAGGCCATCTGAAAAGCTTGGTGTTTGTCTCAGGATTTGTCCCCTCTGTCATGGTTTGTCCCAGCTCTTGGTCTGGTCAGAGAAGTGTTTCTGGGTGCTGGGCTTGCAGGAAGAATGGCAGGTCTCTGGAGGGTTGGGTTTCAAGCAGTTTTGGGTTGTTCTCTCATCAGGGAGGTTTCTTTGGCCTCAACCATCTTCTTCTCACTCAATGCCTGCTCAGGATCTTGGGGTCAGTTTTTGTCACCCTAGAGGCTGGATCCAGTTCTGAATGTAAGAAACACAAGGAACCATACAGAGAACTTCTCACCTGCCTGAGAAGGGTTATTTCGCACCCCTAGGTAAGTGAGGTGTGCACACTGTAATGTTTCCTGCTGTTATACATAAAACAAAGCCATGCAACTGGTGTAGAGCACATCTGTTTGTTGTCCCTACACCCAGCCCAGACTCGGCTCTCCCCACCATTAGCCATCTCCTTCCCAAAGCAGCAATCAGTGGTGCTCCTACAGACCTGTAATCACAGGTCTGTGTGGCATGGAACACACCACCACAAGAAATTAAAGTGACCTCAAGATTCACCATGTTCAAAGTTAAAAACAGACTCTTGCAGCCCTGTCTCCTATCTCCTAACCTCATCTTCTTCTGTCCCCTCCTTCAGCTCTTTCCATGCACCTCTCAGAAGGAGTGATGAAAAGGATATGGTAATGTGCCAGGAGCCCTCTTTTGGTTCACTCTATCACCATTACCTACACATTAATATTTCATACCATATTTAACATCAACTACATGAAAGAAGGTTGTAGCGAGTTGGAGGTCAGCCAATTTTCCCAGTTAACTAGTGATAGAACGAGACGTAATGGCCTCAAGTTGTGCCAGGAGAGGTTCAGGTTGGATGTTGGGAAAAATTTATTCTCACAAGAGCAATGAGATATTGGAACAGGCTGCCCAGGGAGGTGGTGAAGTCGCCATTCCTGGAGGTATTCAAGAAAAGGGTAGATGTGGCACTGAGAGATGTGGTTTAGTGGGCATGGGTGATGGGTTGGTGGTTGGACTAGATGATCTTAGAGGTCTTTTCCAACCTTAATAATTCTATGAGTCTATGACTCTATGACCGTAAGACCCTCCTGTTTTGGCTCAAGTAGGTATAACATTTAAGCAAGCAGTGACTTTGAGACTTTCTAAGCATTTACCCCAGTGAGAAAAGCTGGAGCCCAAATATGTCTGAAGAAATAAAGACACGATAAGATAAATTCACTGTAACTATATAGTAAGCAAATTCTCAACAGGATGTTCTTTTTAATGTATCTTCAATATCCATGCAAAAGCTTCCCATCCAGACTTGATGAAGACACATAACTCACATAAGTGGCTCCGCTGCAGGTACAGGTTAGTGACAATAGAAATTCTGAGTGAATTTCTAGATAAAACTGAAGACTCTGCCCAGTTCAGTGTGGGTTTTTTTTTTGTTTTTTTTTTTTTGTTTTTTTTTTTGCATTGATCTCAGTAGAAGTCCTTTTAAAAAAGACATTGAAATGAAATAACACTGAGTTATGTATTTTAGTCTCAGAACATGTTAGCATTTTTGAGGTCAGATTTTAGAGTTTTTAAATGAAATTTGAGAATGCAATGTCAAAATGTTTTTAGGTGGTTATTTTCAGTTTTTGTAGTGTTTGTACTACTTACCAATTACATCGGAGTAGTTCTGATAAGTGACAAGAAAGAATATCTTAAAATTGTAATAATTAGCTCCCAAATTAAAGAAATCATCAAGTGAACTAGTTCTGAAAAGCTACAAGGCAAATTTCCAAAAGTGAAATTCCAAAGACAATATTTAAACAAACATATTTCTAGTTCAAACAAGGGAGAAATAACACACCCAATGAACTGAAAATTCAAGTTTCGGCCATCTGTGGGGAAGACTTGTATCTGAGTACCACTCCCAACCAGGCTGGCAGCATGCTTGCTTCTCTCTGAGGATGCAGGCTGGCATGTGCAGGGGCAGTGAGTCTTTCGTCTGACTTCTCCCGGTTCGGTCTGTGTGTCTATATGAGAGGGGAATGGATGCAGAAAGATGGATAAAAGTTCCAGCAAACCACTTGTTAAAAGTCAATGCATCACCCCACTTCAGCATAGAGGACTCCAGAGTGCAGTGTGGCTTTTTGTGTGCTTTCAAATCAATCCAGATGCTCATTTTCACATCACATCACAGCAAATGTCTTGTCTTCACTCTCAGCCAGACCTGGGGACAAGGGTTAGGCCAGAGATTGCATAAGGTTTTGTTTAAGTTCACTTTTCTCAGGAAGGTCAGATCAGAAAGGGCTGGATCTGTGTGGCTTCTTTTTTATTTTCTTTAATACACAACATTTGCTGTGTACATGCAGTTTCCTAGATTGCTTCTTAGCTAGGTTAGCTGGATTTAAATAAGAATAGTGAATTTTTATTCAAGTTATCATGTCAGGTAGAATGATTTCGTCCCCCAAAACCTTCTCCTTGTTCCAGTCCAAGTAAAAACTATCCTCAGTGTCATGATAGAGATGTAAGATCCAAAGGGTCTGTGATAAAGGTGAAAAAACCTTGGTTTTTTTCTCTCTTCAGGACTACAAATGCCCTGGGTGCAGTGGCACTACCTGCCTCCCAGCAGCAACTTTGTTTGGCTCTCAGCACACACACCTCCTTTCTGCTTGAGCTAAGCATTAAGGAGCAGGTTTCTTGGGGAGTTTGCTGTAAGTGCTTGCACAAATCATGTTTACCAGCACTTTATGGAGCAGTTAACATACTTTAGGGTAAAGTCCTGCAAGTTTCAGGGAAGCTGGTGTCAGATGCTCTCCACAGCAAAAATTCATTCAAAATTTCAACTTGGTAAGGAAGACAAATGATACTGAATTTCACTGGCAAGGAATTTTTGATGCCTTAAGTACTCAAACCAAAAGCAAAGATACGGACAATCCAAAGAAGGTCCTCACCTCACAGTAATATGATTTATGTTTGCTTTGAAATCTGGGACAAAGGTGTTATCAACCTAAGCGCCCATTCACCCATTCATACCAGAACAGGTTGCCCAGAGAGGTTGTGGATGCCCCACCCCTGAAGGTATTCAATGCCAGGCTGGATGTGGCCCTGGGCAGCCTGGTCTAGTGGTTGGCGACCCTGCACACAGCAGGGGGGATTAAACTAGAGGATAATTATAGTCCTTTTCAACCCAGGCCATTCTATGATTCTATGATTCTATGATTCTGTGATTCAGAGTGCTTGATTAGCACCAAAAGGGAAGGAAAGACTGGAAATGGTCAGTTAAATCTAGAAGGACCCAGCCCTACTATTTTATTTATTACAGTCTGCATAACTCTAGAGGGAACGTAGCAATCTATGAATGAAAGAAGAGCAGAGCTCTGCCCTGAGGAGTTGTTTTAGCTTAAATTAGGCAGACCAATCACAAACAGATCTGGATAACAAGAACATTCAGAATTTAAATAGAAAATATTTAAAAAGTAAAAAATCTAAAAATGTAGTTCTCAAGGCCACGAGTCATCCTTAATTGACAGCAGTTCAGAGGAAAGTTTCCCAGAGGTAAGCCATTCCATAACTTCCTTCTGTGGGCTCCTTCCCTATCCCCCCACAGCACTGGACTCCAGAAACTCTGCAATAAGCTCTGGGTGCAGCACAGTGCAGCTGGGTCACTGGGGCTGTTCATCTGACAGCTCAGGTAAGATGGCAGAGTTCTCCAAAAGGTGATGTGATGCCTAGAGGGATGGAGGAGGGGTCCACACGAAGTGCAGAACAAGGACAACATGAGGGGTCAGGGCAGGAAAATCTGAGCTACCCATGAGCCAGGCCCTGGATAGGGATGCTGGAAACAAGGAGAGCATCCTCGGACAAACTCCTCTGTCTCCATTTGCCTGCTTCCACTCCCACATGCTGTTTGCCTTCATTATGGAGATTAGAAGCTCTTTGGAGCAGTAGCTGGCTCTTGCAGAGTGCTTGTGCAACACCGCTCACAACAGGACCCTCATCTTGGCTCAAGGCTGCTGGTGTTGATGCAACACAAACACAAATAAAAAAAAAAAAAAAAAAAGGTGCAAGCACTTCAAAATCTTGGAATATGTTCAAAGACAGCCAACTGCAGGATGTTCAAATGAGTGTCAGCAGCAGATTTGATTTCCAGTGTCGCTACTAATTATTACATTCAAAAAAAAAAAAAAAAAAAAAAAAAAAAAAGAAAGAAAGACCATAGTTTAGAACCATAGAATCATAGAATCACAAGGTTGGAAAGGACCTACAAGATCAGCTAGTACAGCCATCCTCCCATCACCATTACTACTACAAGCTACTAAACCATGTCTCGTAGCAGAAGATCCAAACTTGGCATTGAGTGATTATGCAGAATGTCTGGGATACATTTTTCACTCAGGGGAAAGAGAGTAATAGAGATGTTTTGCATTACATATATTTTGGTTGAAAAAAAATACACTCTTCAAGAGTTTTCCTTCCCTCAAAAAAAAAAAAAAGTCATAATTTAAAATAAAATTAGCACTGAAGTTACTAATGAGTGGTTTTGCTCTCTAAAAAAATGACTTTCAGTGCATTAAATATCTCCAGAATAATTTTGCTAACAAATTGCATTAAAGTATGCTGTGGCCTATTTCACAAGAAATAAAGAAGTCCATTCCGGTCCGTGCACAATGAAAATAACTTTGAAAGTACAAAATTTGATGAAACTGTTTTCCCTATTGGAGGCCTGCTCTATTTTTCATGTTGTGTTGACAAGAGCAAGATGAGAAAGAAATTCAGTTTCCATCATCTGTTCAGTCCCTGGCCTCTCTAACGATTAACGAGAGTGCCTGTTTCACTGGTGTTTTCTTGTTATATGGAAACTCGTCCCATAGAAACAGAACTGGAAACCACCAAATCACTTCATAACCAGCAGATGGTAACGGCTGTGTAAGCAGCCCTCCGCTGGCTTTAGCCAACAACGTGGAGGTAAAAACTCCCGCGTTGCGATCTCTGTATGCTTCATCCATCTTTTTAAGATTTCCTCTCTGAAATTTCTGTGGCCAGATCTCCATGGGAGATGCCAGAGCACAGCACTTTGGAGAGTATCCTTCCCTGAGGGCGGGGACTGAGGTCAGTTCTCATTCTTCATCTTTCTACAGATAGGGATGTTAAACATTGCCTCTATAATATTTTATCACTACAGTTGGAACTTTGGATCAATGTACATAAACCAAGCAAATCTTGTCGCTGCTTTCCTCATCCAGCAAAACTCTTTCACTGGGGGAGAAGGCATACACGGACAGGAGCGGGCAGCAGGTGGTGTGGGCATGTCCCCGACCTGGTGCGTTGGGGACAGCTCAGTGCAGTGATTTCCTGCAGCGCGAGGTGGGCAGCATAGCTCTGGCTTCAGCCCAGGCTCAGCAGAAAAATCCGTAGGCATGAAACAGACAAAGGAAACAGTGTCCCAATGTGCTGTCACCCAGCAAAATCCTTCTGACTTAGCAAACTGTTGTTGTGGCTGCCAGCTCGTGCACCCTGACAGCAAACCCAACTCTCTGTGCACTAAAGCTGCTGAGCAAAACGGGCACTGTGGAACCAGCTTGTACCCAATGCTTTGCTCTGTCTCATAATTAACAACTAAATCTGTTTCTTTTTAAAAAAGTTCAAGGGAATTTGAGTTCTCTGCTATAGCTCCCACCTAACCCAGCACAAAGAAAAAGGTGAGCAGAAATAGGAGAGAGCAGAAAGACTCAGTGTACAAGTTTTTTGAATTCCAAATGAAGCCACTCCTCACCACAAAGGTTTCTCAGCATTGTCCCAGTGGTTTAAAAAGCACTGATTTCAGAGCAGACAAGGCAGGCAGGCTGAGAGGAGCAGGGAGGAACGGGATGAGGTGGGAATGTCATTGCTGTGCCCCGCATCCCAGCCTCAGCCTGGCAATCACTGCACAGGGAGGGGAGGCTGCTTGCCCTGCGGAAATTCAGGAGAATTTCCAGAGCGGGCTCTGAGTGCTGCTCACAAAGGATCCAAGAAATGCAGCCAGAAATGCAGGTACTCACAGACGTGCAGTGTTACAGAGCACTCATCGCACCATGTCACTACCCTGTGTCGTCAGTATCTCACCTGCACACGCGGGACAGCCTTCATGTACACGTGTAGCTCAGAAATAAGTTTGAATTCAAGAAATTTCTGTAGAAACTACCCCTGAAAAGCAACTTCAATACGCTAACATTTTCCAGCTGCAGTACAGTGACTCCCATGTAGTGGTAGCATTCAGGCAGGGTTTATATGCAGCACTCAGATTGTCCTTATCTGGACAGTTCTTCCTGTGTGGCTTTTTTTTGTGGCTCATTCAAATGCCTCCACTACACTCCTTCTTCTATAACCTTTGGGGCACTAACAAAGGACAGGCCATGAGGAGGCCATCATCCTATGGAAACAAGATAAAAAACAATGATGTAAAGGGAAGGGGAAAAAAAATCACAATATCAGGTTTTACAAAAAGCCACATAGCCTGTTTTGGGGGCTGGAGGAGAAACCAATGCCTTGGCCTTGAATCAGTGAGAACTAAATCCTGTGTGCAAGCTGCAGTGTTTCAGCCATCAGCACCCCCTCCCCACCCTCTGCAACGTGCAGTGATCACAGCACAGTGTTATTGTTGGTGATGCTGGAAACATATCTGGGCCCTCTTGCATCTAACCTGCCAGAGAGCCGCAGCTCCACAGCTCTGTTCATTTTTACCTTTAGGCACCAAAAGGAAATCTATTTTAGACACACTGCAAAAAAAAATAAAAAAAAAAATAAAAATAAAAAAACACAACCAAATATTTTTCCACTTACCTGTAAAAAAAAAAGAAAAAAAAAAAAAAGAAGGGAAAAAAGGGTTCCAGAGCTCTGCCGTCGTTTTTGTTTGCTTTTCCAACAGCATCTGCAAAAACAATTGCTGTTTTCTAGGGCTGTTTTTTTTTTTTTTTTTTTTTTTTTTTTTTTTTTTTTTTTTAAGAGAAGCGGCGCTCTCCCAAATTCTTGGGGTAGCACTGCCACCTACCGGGCCGGGCCGGGCGTGGAGCTCTCCGGCATCCCCGCCCCGCCCGTCCCCGCGGCTCTACGCGGTCCTACCCGCGGTGTCCTGCCGGTGCCCTCGCTCCGCTGCCGGGAGCCGCTGTGCGGGCCGTTCTGGGTTCGCTTCGGGCTTGGTTTGCTTCTTTTTTTCTTTGGCGGAGGGAGTAGGGTTTTGCCGAGCTAGCGCAATCCCAAAGACAACACGGCCAAGGAATCGAGTTTTCTACACATCAGTCCTGGTCACTCACTGACATCTCATTCTGTGTTTGAGCACGTAGTGGGGATTGTTTTATGCTTTTAATTTAATTACAGCAGCCTTCTTTGGAGCGACCGCAGATTCCTGGATATTTCCTACCCTGCTGCTGCCCTGCTGCTCAGTCCCCAGCACTGCAGTTCGGGGTGGTCCTACGGCTGCTGCTCCAGATGTGGGGAGGCCCTGCTCTGCCACCCCATGGAGTGCTGGAGCAGGAAAGCAAGAGCCCTGCAAAAACCTGTTCTCCTGTCTGTGTTTGTGTGTAATTTACATAATACTTGTGTCTGTTGCCGGCAGAGAGGAAATCATTACAGCAGGAGGCGGGAGAGCAGCCAGCATCAATATACATTCCACATTCCTTGCTACGTCCTTGATTTATAAGGTACAACCTGAGACACTTCCTAGCTGCTTGCCTTCCAGGGAGCTGGACACAGTGCTCTAGCTGAGAGGACTGAAAACCAAATGAACTATTTTTCTTTGTAAAGCACCCCGTGTATTTTCAGTATTCTAAAGAGTTGCCCACCATGTTCTGGGTATCCCCAACTGGGTTCCCCCAACTCATAGAATCGCAGAATGGTTTGGGTTAGAGGGATCTTAAAGCCCATCTAAACCCCTACCATGGGCAGGGTTGCAACCCACCAGATCAGGCTGCCCAGGCCCACATCATCCAACCTGGCCTTCACTGTCTCCAGGGATGGGACATCCACAGCTTCTCTGGGCGGTCTGTTCAGAAGATTCAAGGAACAAATGAATGAAACTCACCAGAGTGCCCATGCCAGCCCTGCTCAGGGCAGCAGTAATGCCGGGCACATCTCAGCCCCTCACTGACATCCTTCACCCAACCCCACCATCCCTGGGTGCTGCAGGATGCATGTGAGCCAGCGTGTGCACTCCAAAGAACCTGGCATTCAGAATGAAGTGTAATAGGAAGATGGAGCCTTGTAGGAAGAAAGAGATCTGCAGTCTTTATAAATGGACCTTTGCAGCAAGAATAAGAGGAAAAAAAAGATTTCAGGGAGATACAGAAAATAATGTTTTGCAATTACAGCCCACAGCTGCCACCATTCCAGCATGTGTTCTGTACACAGGTGCAGCTTTTACAGCAATGAATAGCACAGGCTAAAGGTGCTGTCCCTATGGGTAATAATAGTAGGGCTGGAAAGGTATTTTCATTGCAGCCCTGATGCTAGAAAGAGAAACAACAACAGAAAAGTCAGTTCTGTCACAGCCCCCCAGTCCCACCTGAGTGGAGGCTCTATAGCAGAGAGTGTGCAGGTGGGCAGCAGCAGAGGAGGGCCTTCAGCAATGGGCTGAGGAAAGCCTCCTGGTGCAGCAGGCAGTGCCTATGCCAAACCTTGGGGCTTCAGCAGGGAATCTGGCTGCTCTTTCATTGTTGTGGATAGAAAGTTTTTGAAAGTTCCTCCCCTTCATTGAAAACACCTGAACTTAGGAAAGGTGCCTGGGAGCAGGGGAAAGACAAGAGTCCCTCCTCCTGTCTCTCCCCCAGTATCAATGCTCTGGCAACACCCTCTGACTGCCTCCAGCAGCAGGACCTCTGCTAATATGAACAATGAGAACCAGACACATAGGGACAGCTGTGGGGTATCTCTTAAGAAGCGGGACAGCATCCGTTGGAACCACAGACCCGGCAACCAACCTTCTGCCAGCAAGGCGAACGCTTTCTAGACTGCTCTGCTGTATGCATCTTCTTTCACCAGAAACAGAAGATTGTGGAAGATGCTTTGCAGAGAGCTTAGAGGTGTCAATACCACAAAGTGGAAAAGGGGTTACCATTTCCACAGGGTAAGATGTCAGGCTGCATTGGGTAATTGCACAGCCAGAGAATTCAGAGCCAGCAGTGGGCACAGGGCTCGGGACTGCCCTGCTGGGACTCCCCGACTCAGCACAGCTAGGGCAGGGTGCATATACACTATCCTCCGTCATGGCTGCCAGGAAGGGTCCGGATGTTTCCCACTAGATGGTGCCAGGAATTGGCTGGATGCAAGAAGAGGAAACGGATACCCCCAGCACCACCATGCCAGCATCCTCCAGATTCCTGAACAGGTCCCAGTTCACCAAGGTAGGCAGAGCTGAGATCTTTTTATAGGCCTTGAAATTGAGGGAGGCATTAAAATTAATTTGAAGCTTTGCAGGAAGCTGGCATAATGGAAACAAAAGTGGATTGATGCGCTGGCTGGCATGCCCGCGCCCTGGGAAAGAGCTCCGGCAGCCGCTTCCAGAAAGGCTGGAGCCTGCCGGAGGAAAGAACAGAACAAAAAGCACCGCTTAAAGGAAGCTTGCAGACAGAGCAGCAATGTGGAAGAAATTATGATTAATACAGTGCCTGAAGTGTGCAGGCGACTGCAGAAAACTGAAAAAAGGCCCTGGACTTGATTTTCCACTGCCCTTCATCAGCAGCAGACATTTTGTAGCAGAGTAAAGTGGGAGCACAATCTTCTCGGCACAGAACAAGCACATTTTACGTTGCCTTTCTCATTATTTTCCTGCTGCAGAGATGCCAGGGAAAGGGGCAGTCAAGCCTGCTTGTCTTTGACCACTGGGGCATGGTCAGAGACCATAAACAACAGACAGCAGGGTAGAGGGAGAGCACCGAGAGAGGCCACCACATCTATCTTGGGCCAGGATGGGAGTGGGCTTGGAATAAGGACATATGGAAGGCAAAATCCAGTTGCAGAGAAAGCAGACTTATAGAGACCAAAACTCATGTCTTCCCTTAATTTGATTGGAGATGATCAGTCAATCCCTTCGAATGTCAAAAGCAAACTCAATTAGAACCTTAGATAATAAAATTTTCAGTCTGCAGTTCAGATTCAGCCACCTCCCTAAATCCTTCATGGCATGTCAGCGGCAATAGATAAATACAGACAGACAGACAGAAAAAAAAGCAGGTATCAAACACTACTGAGCCCAAACAGCAGCAGTGTGTGGTGGCAGCAGATTTCAGCACACCATCAGGGCATTGCGGGTTTGGCTGTGAGGTGCTGCCACATTCCAGGTACTGTGGTTTCTACAGAGTGAAGAGGATTGCGGCTTCAATTCTTGCTTCATGCTTCCTGAAAAGGCACGGAGTGAACTAAGAGGCTTGGACCAGGCTTCTAGCAGAAAGAAAAAAGAAAGGGACAGCTTATAAAGGAAAAACCTAAAGCACAGAGCAAACAAAAAGAAGCAAAACAAAGTTTTATAGGTAGATCTTTCAGTTTATTGTTTTTAAGTAAAAGAGAAACATTTTCTATATGAACATCCATAATATTCTTCTGGCTCAGAATATTTATCTCCTGACTTACACTCTCTTGCAGCAGCGTCTCTGAATTCCTTAGAGTCATTAAAGGATTTTGGCCTCAAGTCATTCCCATTAGAAGCATATTCAATTTAGAAATTTCCCTCCTGCTCAAAGTTTGCCTGTGAAATTCATTGTTCAGATCCCTCCTCAGTGAGAATCGGGTCAGTGCCCCATCCACCTAAGAGACGGAGATATTTAACAATTAAATAGTCCTCCAGGCTATGTCTGCACCACACAGCCCGGTAGCACTCTCAGCCCCTGCACAGTGGGGTTTTTGGCCACGGGACCAGCTCTGCAGCCTTGGGGCAGCTGTATATTGCTGAATAGCTCGGAATAGGCCCTAGGGTTATCTGGTGCCCAAATACCTTTTGTAAGATCCTGGCCATGGCATCAGGGGAGCGCTGGGGAGCATTGGCTGCCAAGAACTGAGAGCAACCTGGAAGGCCAAAGGAGGTAAGCACATTTCTTTGCGTGTTGAGAGATGACAAAGCTCTGCACAGCAACAGTAGGAAGTGAGATATTTCTCCATTCTCAGGCTGTTGGTATTAAGAATTACCTCCCCACTTTCCAGAAAACAAGAATTTTGTCTTTCCAGACTATGTGTTCCGCAAGGAAGAAATGAATCTTCTTGAGCTCAAGACATATTCCCTCTTCTTCTCTTAGCCCCTCACCCCCTGCCTCATATCTCTTCTATGCAGTTTTTCAAATAGTTTAATAATATTCACAGGGACATTAGATTAATTGGATTTTAATTCCAAATGACTGTGAAAGCAGAGAAGTGAGTCACCAGTCCATGCTAATGAGAAGATCTATTAAGTACCCTTCTCTGATAGACACATAGAGTAAGGTTATAAATATTTCATTTTCAATTAATTGAATTTTGCCCCCTGTTATATGATGCTGCCCTGGAATGTTAATCAACTGGGACCAAAGAGAGAGAGGAAGAAAGAGGGAAAAAAAATCTGAGAGAGGCTTGAAACAACATCAGAGCCATTCCCATCCCCAAATCCTCCCAGTTCACACAGTGCCCGCACATCAGAGTGGAGGGTTTCATACTGACTGCATCTGGTTCCATACAGTGGATAAATTAATGTTATTTAATCAGGTAGTCATTTCATGAAGAACTGTGTGCAAAAGGTTATTTGAGCCCTGCCACAAATGGATTTATAGGTATAATTGCCACATTGAATGACCCTCTGTACATAGGCTCATTAAACTGAACATCAGTCAAGAAGTCTAATGGAAGCAGGCCGACAGCAAGCCGCTGGGACCACACGGCTGTCTGCAACCAAAACCACTCCCAAAAAACAGAAGGCAGTTGGGACAGCCCCACATGGTGCTGTGTGCTATCCCCCAGGCAGATCCCCTGGGCAGGAAGGGGATGCTCCCCATCCTGTGTCACAACCTCTGGTCCCACCTCCGCTATTATTTCTGCCTGCTGTTTCATGTAGGATTGTCTCTCACTGCACAGCCCTGAGGGGCCCAGCACTGCATAGCAAGGATGTGGGCAGCCGTGAGCCTCTTCCTGCATTTAGATAAACTCACAGTGGTCACTTTTTGAAGAAAGGGCAGGTAGAGGGATGGTCTTCTGGACCAGGAGGGAACCAAGGGGACTCGTACATGGTTAAGAGAAGTAGTTCACTAGGAAATATCCACATTATCTGCACCCAGAAGTGCTCCTAGACCTGCTGCCATTCCTCCCAGGCAAGAGGCACAGCTCCAGATCCCGATATGCAGAGAACCACACTGCAGCAGAAAAGCCTCTAGGCTGTTAGTCTGTGAACAGACAGTAAATGAGGTTTGAGGGCAGTCTCAGAAATGTTTTACCCCCATCCTGTTGTTCCCTTCCACAGACTATATAAGTCACATGAAAGAGGGTGTAACCCAAGCTTTTAAGGCATATAAACCTATCTGCTACCAATAAGGCAGCACTCCCTCGTGTAATATTATTTCTTCCCATCTAATTAGGCCTTTTGTTTCCCACCAGCCCTAAGCAGAGCACATTTGTGGAGCCTGCAGCCAGTGCACCTTCTCTCTCAGCCCATTCACCCGCAGAGGGCACCAGCTGTCAGCATAACCATGCAGTATGCATCCACTCCATCCCACAACAGCATGCAGTCTGAGGGCTGCAGTTTCCACCCAGCAGAAAATCCAGACATTTTGTGCATATCATTGCTGTCATGTCTAAGAAGAAAGGGAGCAGCAGAAAGTGCAAAAGATTCTATTTTTGAAGCACACACTGTTCATTTGTTCTCATGCTGAGGCATCTGGCAAGGCTTCCCACTTTGTTTCTAGGCCCCAGGAACTGAAGTTCATCAGTTCAGTGACATAAAAAAGAGAACAGCCCCTCAAACAAATCATATTTGATTTTTCAATATGTAACTGAGAATGATACCTTGTCTTGGGCAAGGATGCAGGGAACTGTGCTCTTCTTCTGTTCACAATATGATAAACACAGGAACTCCTTGTAACACATTTTTTAAGAAGAGCTACGGTTTGTTTTCACTTGCTTTCTTTACTCCTCCAACCAATGGGATATTTTTCTCAAGTCCCCATTTCAGGGATAGGGAGATAAAGGATTTACATGGCAGACACCAACCTCACTGATGAGAATTTTACTGCTTTGGGGTCAAGATTTCAACCTGTATTTCTAAGAAAGGATCCAGATCTAGTTTACTGATCCTGCTTTCACATATACAGTCAGAGAGGTAAGTGCAGGTTCACAGAAATACCTATCAATAGAGTAAAAATCTATGGTCTTCTTACCTGCCTACCTCATTTCAAGCAATGCAAAAATCCCAGCTATGTGCTACGTATGCAGTGCAGCCAGAAAGGGAGAAAAAATATCTGCCTACCTCATAACCCACATTTACACTGCCTCCTTTCCTTGGCACGCTCCAAGGGGACATGCAGGAATGTACTCAGGGAGGGGGACAGCTCACAGGGCAGTAAAGGAGTACAGTTTGTGCTTCCAGCCCACCAAGGAAATTGTTGTGTTTTTCCTTCTTCAAATATGAGCCCCAGAGCTAAGCTGAAAGGAAGTTTCACTCTTCATTCAAGCCTCTCTTCCAAATGGACCTCAGTTTCTGGTTCAGTTTTAATGCTGCCAAATATGCTGAAAAATAGTAGCTGGAATTTGCCTTCAATCCAAAGAGTGTGCAGGCTGTGTCTAATTTTTATATTCTTGTACCTAAAATAGAAACATCGTTAAACTAATACAATCAATGCTTTTCACTTCTATCAGATGGTCCGATACTTCCCTCTCATAAATCATCCGGACTGTTTTTGTCTCTGTAGAAGCCCGCTCTTCAGCTTTTTGCAGCACCAGGAGCCCAGAGAGTGATTAGAAACTAGCATCATGTTGATAACACGATCTTGTATTTCAGCTCCTGAAGCACACCCTCCAATAGTGCAGATGAGCAATGCCAGGCCAGTACCTCGAGTTCCTAACAGAATGCACTCGTAACCTGCATTTCTGCTCTGGCTCTTTGTATTAGTTCCTGCTAGCAGAGAGTCCCCCCAGCTAGTGGTGACTGTTTGCAGTCTTTCTATAAAGCAGGAGTTTCTCCCCCGAGAAAATAACAAGGACAGGGAGACTCAGTGCAATAGGTTTAGAAAGGCAGCTCCAAAGTGAATGCCTTTTTTCAAAGGAATATTTTACAGCAATTTAGATCCAGCACCAGTTTTGCAAGGCTGACATGTAAGCTGCCTAGTCTACAGTAACAAAGTATAGTAAAGATTTTAGATTCTTTTTTTTTCCGGCTTTGAGATTAGTTCAACTTGCTAGTCTCCTTACAATGCAATGTTTGGGGAAAAAACATTTCAAATTTATTTCACATAATAATATAAACTCCCATGAATGGTGTTTAGTCAAGCCCAGGGCTACTGTTTTCAGGCAGAACTGCAGACTGAGAATACAACCAGATGAAAGGATATGAGTTTGCTCCCTAGCATTGTAGAAGCTGAAACCTACAACAGAAATGGATGGCATGAGAGTTAAGCAACTTCCACTCACATGAAACCCTGCAGAAGGTGCCCCACTGACAAGGCCTGGCCTCCCATACAATGCCACTCAGAGAGATACCACAGGGACAAATGAGGACCAGCCAAGTTAGGGACAAGTTCTGCTTCCACAGAAATGCATGGATGGTTTCTTGTCTCTGTTTCAGCAGGAGCATGACCTAAAACACATCTGCCTGTCCAATCCAGCAGACACACGGAGTTCAAAAGGCTCATTCACTCATTTTCACATTTGACTTCCATTGATAATGCCAGGCAGTGACACAAGGCAGTTTGTTTATTCAGAACAATCTTTTAATGCCATCTTGCCTTCAAAATAAATTAGCGAATAAGATCTCTAAATCATGAGGTGATCACAGGACAAAATCTTCCCACCAGAGAAAAGAAAATCAAACACTTGATAACCTTGTTCTGGTTTCACTGATTTGTTTCCTCCCAAAACATTAGGACTGCAAAATTTTAATCTGCCATGAATATCAGAGTGCAGTAAACAGCAGATTGTTCTCTTAATCATGTCGGTTACATGATCAAAAAGTACCAATACTTTAACAAGGGAATTGCTGCTACAAAATCCTGAGAAAAATATTCCCGGAAAAGTTTTGTTTGTTTGTTTATGCTTGTTTTGATGTGTCCTGTCTGTCTGTTTTTCCTGGGTAAGTGGGTAAAAACAAACAAATAATAACAAAAAGACTTTGCTGCAAGTTATCCCAAAGCACTACAAAGCCTTGAAAATGAAACCTCACATCTCTGTAAGCTAGGGACTTCATAAGCAGGGAAACCTGCACTGAAAGGCTCAGTCACTTGCCGAGATCGCACAAGGACTTGGTTGTGACTCTTGTGATGCTCATAACCCATCACAATCTTTATTTTGTACTGAATTAGTTATGATTCCTAAGATAATTACTGTTTAGATCTTGTTTTAGTGTTGTCATGATGGAAACCTCCACAAGATAGGAGGTTTTTGAGTAGAACAGTCTGATCCATTATAAACCCTTTTCAGATTTGACTCATAACCGTGAGCTCATAACTCAAAACTTGCATTGCTTCTCAGTTATTTTCATACTGAAATGGAAGTGCTACCTCACTGTAAAACTGCAAAGTAATGTTGATGTAGCAATGAGTACCAGCTGCATCATTACTGAAGCCCAACTCTACAGGGTGTGTATCCCTTCTTTTGCTAGTCTTTTCTTTGATTTGATTTTAGACATTGGTCTAGACACGTGACAGTGTTCCCAGAAACCTATTCCCAAGGGACTTGCCCTCATGCCAGCAGGTGCCACTTGGAGGGATGTGAAATACCCTTGCCACTTAGCTCAGGCTGCAGCCCTCGCACTGGAGTTTGCCCTGCCCAGAAAGCAAGAAGGCAGCACTGAGCTCCTCCTTTCTGTAGTTTTTTGTTCATGCCATCTCTCTACTCAGCCAGGATATGAGAAGCCCTCCTGTCAGCCATCCCCAGCACCAGACTATCAGGCAGCAGATTTAACTCTGTGATTGCTGCTTCCTGTCCCTTTAATCACCAGATTCTTGATTAATAACTGTATATTTCTGTAAAAGGGCAAAAATGCCTCTCTGTGTGAAAAAGTTTAAATATATAAAAACATTTCATAAAAATACTTAATAAAAAATCAAAATGCCCCATGAGCCTGTAAACATAGCCTGTAAATCTCTGTTAACTGGAGTCATTTGAAATGCAGTCTTTCAGGCTCTCTTCTGCCCTGTCCAGTAAGATTTTAAGATAACCTATATAAATGCCACTTGTACTTCAACTCCCATCACTCTCGTCTTCTTCTTTGATTCCATTATGACAGATCGTTTCCCAGTGTTGGCAATTTCCTTTGGAGATATCATTTGTCTTTGCTTTTAACAGAGTTCTGGTTGGCCTGATTTTGAGGCCTTCTTACAGAGTGGGTTTGAGGTCTGATTGGTAATAAAAGCAAAACCAAGATGCTTAGAATGTGCATGTGAAAATACATAGACCTGGGAATAAAAACAGAAAGAGAATATTATATGTTTGTTGGTAGTAACATGAATTGAGCAACCTCATTAAGCCCATGTAGAATTTAGTGCTAATGGATGAATGCAGAATGCATGAACATGACCTAGTAAGCACCAAAATAAAACCCTGAGTCTCACTCAGTCTATGCATCAATGAAAGTGTTGCCATAGATGTTAATGAGGCAAAGAATCAATCAGCTAACTCCAGAATCCAAAGTCTGATAGCTCAGATAAACCCACACAATTCAACCGTAGACTCACTCTGTCTCTCTTTCAATGTTAGAGTACACAGGGCTATGTTCTGAAAATAAATCCTTCATGAACATCAGATTGTACCAGTTAAAAAATAAAATAATCAACCGAATGGGAAAGAAAAAAAATATTTCAAATGCTGAGATCTGAAATCAATCAAAATATTCACTTTTTACCTGAGGAAGGTAAGATATTGGCAGCTATAGAAGGGTCTTGCTTTTGAAGGCAACTATTCAGATATACCTTTCTTTGATATCTTAGTAAATATCAAATACTTTTATTTCAAATAACTCAAATAACTACGTACGCACAAGATTGAACAGAAACCGTAACTACTTCGATTAACTACATGAGGCTGTGGCTGCTTGGAGAGGAACCAGTTTGGGAGCAGTGTGGTCCAGCTTTTAACAATGGAGATGCATCTTTGTGTGGTCTCACTTACGCTTTTTGCTGTAGTTATTAATATCCTCGCAAGGTGCTTACTACCACTGTTGGGTATGCAAAGCTCCAAAAATTCATGTCCTAGTCCAATGGCCTAAAATTTCCTTGATTCTGCATTTAAGTGTTAATTACTTTGAAATTCACTAGGGCAAAAAAATACTGAAGTGATGATCCAGCTGGGGACAAGGGTGGAAAATAATTTTCTTTATCCAAAACTTGGGTATTCAGTACCTTTTTTTGGATACTGGCACAGTAGTGCTAAGTTAGTTACATATATTTGTTTCTGTTGTTTTAAGGCTAGCAATGTAATTTCACATTAATATTCACTACACAGAATGGCTTTTTGTAGCACAAAGGGAATAAACTTTATGCATATGGCAAATTTATAAATAAGTTTAGTATTTTAGTCTTTTTTCTCCATTTTTGTTCTGATTGCTCTTTACTACTTTTGTCCTGAAAGAAGAAAATACAGACATTAACATGGTGCATGGGAAAGTGTTTTAGCAAAATTAGCAAAGATTTGGAGCCATTTTTATATTCTAAGTAAGTGTTCGCTGAAGTCAAAAGTTTTATGAAAAAGGAATACAAAAGGTCAAAACCGAAAACCTTTCAAACAGACTTACTGACGGCTGCTATCTTGACTATCAGTTTTGTTTTTATGCTAGAGGAATGAATCCTCTCTCTTCTTAACAAAAACTATTAGTAAAGCTATATAGTCTAGTCTCATTTTTTAAAGAAGTAATGCTCTGTTAGGCACCCTCCTTATCTCCTGCTGATCAGTCACCTCTTCTGCTCCATGCAGTTGGCAACTGGAAACCTGTTCTCATCTCGTTGAGCTCTTCCTATTGCCAACTCACATTATTCTTAGCCTCTCCAGCCTTGGCCACCGATAAAGGTGGTTGAGACCTGACTGCTTTGAAAAAGGAAGCTGAGTATGTGAAAAGTCAGTTGAAGTGAGAGCACAGAAAGACTGAGAAGTAAGCAAGAAGAGCTCTGCCTTGGCCTTCATAGCTTTTTAAGTTATAGGAGTGCAGAAATCACTTCTTACATTATCAAATATCCTGCCCATGCTGGTCTGGAGCACTGTAGTCAGGAGGAGAGAACTTACTTGTAAAACTTAATCGTGGGCTCAACAGCCAGCATCACAAAGGGTGCAACAGTATAGCACACCGCGAGCTGCGTGACAACCCAGGTAGCAATGTCATAGGCCATCTTGAGAGGCACTGATGAGAGGAAATAATGTCTGCAATTGTTTCTTATCTGAAAGTCAAGGAGAAATAAACAGAAAATAGCATAAATTTATTTCTTAGGCAAAGTCACAAAAACATACTGTAGTGTATGCATTGCACTCTCCACCGAACATTAGCATAGAAAGCACTGAGTAGGAAAGCAGGCAGAATTGCACTGACTGACATGTTAAGATCCTGCAGTCAATCAGCGGTAAACAGAAGAGTGTCCCATTTTCTTCTGTTATACTCACCAGAGAAGACTCTCACGCTATGTACCCTGGACAATACCTTTGAGGAGGGAAGTTGTTATGATTTGATTTTCCTCTCTCCAATTTTTAATTTAGTACTGCTTATTAACTGTGAAACAGTTACTTCAAATGAACAAGTATGTGTTTATATCTGCAAGTGTACTCAGCTCTCCACAGATTTTGGCTTAGCTTCTCATCTTTGAAATGTATCCTCATAAATGAGGGGCAAAGCACATGTTAAGATAGCATGCTCAGCAAGGTGCTCTAGCCATAGGGGCTACTACTGACTGCTAGTTTAATGCACCTTTCAAATTGACCTGATTATCTATCCAAGTCAGTAGTGGTGCTTCCCAGCCCTGCCCAAGTGGCTAGCTCAGCCTGAAGGATCACCAGTAATAAATGCATTATCAGTGAGACACAAAGTCTGTTTGGCCTTTGGTGGCTCTATTCAAGATCAGGTCAATAAACAGAGCCCAGCTTACTGCATCAACTTCATCAACGATAGCACTCCAACTTAAGACTAATGCTCAGCCCATCACAGTGTCTTGTGAAAGACTGTGCTCAGAGCTGACTATAAAAGTCAGCACGCACACAGGACATGAATTAGCAGAGGTATGGACTCAAGCTTAACCTTGAATGCCAAGCTATTTTGACTGCATTCATCTAGCCAGTAGCACTACCAAACTTGTAACTGCACACTCATGCAATGTTTTCTCTGACAGCCAGGGGCAGCATCGCAGCACACACAGAATTAGTGCTGACTATAACTGCTGGGATACTTGGTAATTAGCATCAACAAAGAACAAAGTTGCAGTGAACATCAACCCCTGCAAAGGCATGACAGAGAGCTCACAGCAGGGACAAGATGCTTGAATGTGCCAGGGTGGTCCCTGCAGCTGATAGCTGGAGAGCATCTACTAAGGACCTTGGAAGAGAACAACAAAAGGTACATACTGCTCTGGCTGCGAGTGTGATAAGGATTCCAGTGAGAAACGTAAAATAATATCCAGGATAGATACCATGCCACAGAGCCGACAGGACAAACGTTAAAGCCGTAGGATACCAAGGAGCTCTGTCATAACAAACACTGTGAAGAGGAAAACAAAACAAGTGGCTGAATACAGCAGAAGAATGGAAACTGTACTTCAAATCCTTCTCAGTTTTTAACATCTCACTGTTTTCTTACATGTCACATCTTGCCTCAGTTACAGACCAGGACATGAGCTGTTCTCTCTTCATTTATTTGGAAGCTTAGCTAGACAGAGTTAGCATGCTTTTATGCAGTGAGTATCCAAAAAGCACCTGTAAAAATACTTCCAGCGCTCATAGCAATCAAATAATTAAAATGGCAGAGAGCAGGCAAGATTTTTCATTCACCACTACACCTCTATACTGAAATTACACACTTTTTTACAAAACTCTGATGGTGAATCAAGAACAAGTAGAAGGACAAACAGCCATCATCAGCCCACCCTTCCCTGGCAAACAAAAGTACAAAGGCACTGTCATCTGAGAGATGCTAGGAACAACAGAGTGCCTTTGGCTATTGTAAAGCAGGGGATTCCTGCTAACTTTAGCAGCCCAAAATCTTACTTCAAAGATGCAAGTGAATGATACCAGTTCAAGAATACACTAGCAAGTCTGTTTATCTACCTGAGTTTTAAATGAAATGTTGTGTTTCAAAGAAAATAGTCAAAATAATGCATTTCCTACTACATCATTTGAATTACGTAAAATTGTAGATAGTAAAATTAACTTAGCAGATAGTAAGATAAAATTTAACAACAAAAATAGTAATGATAACCACAACATATCTGTGCCATCATTTCAGGCACTACATTAACTGACTGTACTGAGCTTTAATCATGCCAAAAAGTGTAATAAGCATCAGGAGATAGTTCCAGCTACAAAATCTAGGCTTATGCTAGTATTTACATGAGCAACTGACAGGGTTTAAAATAAGAAACATCTTCTCCATATCCTAAACAGAGGCTCAGTAGCAAGCATCTTGTGATAACTCCAAGCTGGACTACACTCTGAAGATTTGGACTTCTCTCCAAGTTCTAATTGAACTGGATCCCAGTGATCCAAAGTGGCTTGATTCTGATAGTAACATGCATGGGAAACATAAAAATATAGTATAGCAAGAACAATGAAGGCAAAGACCAGCCTAAAAGATGCCAGCAAAATGCTATTACTTTTTGTTTTGGAAGATCTGAACAGTTCATTTGTGGCTTTGCTGTTCATATATAAAAAGTGGACATTTTACATTTGAAGGAATAAAACTTTATAGAATCATAGAATCCTTAGATTTGGAAGGAACCTCTGAAGGCCATCTGGTCCAACTCTCCTGCAATGAACAGGGACACCACAGCTAGACCGGGTTCCCCAGGGCCTTATCCAGCCTTGCCTTGACAGTCTCCAGGGATGGGGCATCAATCACAACACTATGTAACCTGTTCCAGTGCCTCACCACCATCACTGTAAAAGATTTTTTCCTTATAACGTTAACTGATTTCCTAACTTAAATCTACCCTCCATGACCTTTTGAGAACCTAATGAGGTTCAACAAGGCCAAGTACAAGGTGCTGCAGTTGGGCCGGGGCAATCCCAGGTACTTATACAAACTGGGAGAAGAACCCCTTCAGAGCAGCCCTGCAAAGAAGTACTTGGGGGTCCTGGTGGACGAGAAGCTGGACATGAGCCAGCAATGTGTGCTTGCAGCCTGGAAGGCCAACTATATCCTGGGCTGCATTAAAAGAGGAGTGGTCAGTGGGGAAAGGGAGGTGATTGTCCCCCTCTACTCAGATCTTGTGAGGCCCCATCTGGAGTACTGCAGCCAGGCCTGGGGCCCCCAGAACAAGAAAGACATGGAGCTCTTGGAATGGGTCCAGAGGAGGGCCACTAAGATGGTCAGAGGGCTGAAGCACCTCTCCTATGAAGAAAGGTTGAGGGAACTGGGCTTGTTTAGCTTGGAGAAGAGAAGGCTCTGGGGAGACCTCATTGCAGCCTTCCAATACTTGAAGGGAGCGTATAAACAGGAGGGGGAACAGCTGTTTACAAAGGTGGATAGTGATAGGACAAGGGGGAATGGTTTTAAACTAAGACAGGGGACGTTTAGGTTAGATATTAGGAGGAGGTTTTCCACACAGAGGGCAGTGACACATTGGAACAGGTTGCCCAAGGAGGTTGTGGATGTCCCATCCCTGGAGGCATTCAAGGCCAGGCCTGATGTGGCTCTGGGCAGCCTGGTCTAGTGGTTGGCAACCTGCACATAGCAGGGGGGTTGAAACTAGATGATCATTGTGGTCCTTTTCAACCCAAGCCATTCTATGATTACCCTTGTTCCATCACCACAAACCCTGCTCCAGAGTCTGTCTCCTTCTTTCCTGTAGTTCCCGTTTAGATACTGAAAGGCCACTATCAGGTCACCTCACAGCTTTCTTTTATAGCACCAAATACCACTACATTCCACTAACTGTTACAGGCAGAGGGAACAAAGAAAGAACAAAAGACTATACATGTATGGAGATTCATTGTCAGTTTTTTTTTCAAGATGTCTAAACCCAAGCAAATTACTCTTCCATTACACTTACCGTTTTAGCCAGGCAGCTGTCTGAATATTCCAGTTTTCAAGGTACATTTTAAAACTTGTTGCAGTCTAAGAAAGAAGTTCACGTGAAATGTTAGTATTGAAACCTGTAAAATAATACTTGCATTTTAGATTAGAGAAATGATAGACATGAAAGATATTCCTTCTAGTAGCTGATTATCATGAGGATTATGCCACAGTCCATCATAACACTGATATATTTTGGGATGAAATTATCTAGGTTGATTGCTGCTAACTTGGTACTTGCTTTGTTTTGTAAAATTAAACACATTTGATTATTTTTCAAATGATGGGAAATGTGAAGAGCTTTCTCCTTTTTAAAGTTTGGCCTTCCCTACAGTTCATAAGCAGCTTCATTTCTGGAAGAGAGACTTTGCTACCCATTACGCAGTGTGGAATTCCCTAGACTACCATTAAAACAAAGTGTTATGAAAACTAAAATAAATGCATTATTATTTGGAGAAGGAGGAAAATTGGAAAAACGTGGCCAGAGTAAAGACAAGATTAAATTTAGAACTTAGCTTTCAATCTACAATCCAGCTTGAGAAACTGGAGTGGACTCCAGGGTCCTGGGGGAACTATTTGTACCTCCTCACAGCATCAGTTCCCCTAACCTGAGGGAACTGCTGGATCTTGTCCAGCATCAGCTCCTCTAACCCTAGCCAATCCCATCTCTGGTAGTTCCCTGACCCACTACCCCTTGCTCCAAGCTTGCTGACAGCAACTCCCCAGGGTCTCCTCATCAAGTAGGGATAAATAACTAGTCTCCAGTGATTCAGTAAAACCACATCATTTTGTCCTATCAGGTGGAGCCAAAGGAACACTAAAAAGAAGGAATAAAGAGAAAGGTTTCTGAGGGGAAATATTCAGATATTTTTGTGCTTTCACACAAGAATCCTGAAGATTGGCACTTCACGCTCTGTTGATAAAGTTAAAAATGATTAGCAATTCCCAATGTAGTACTGCCACATTTTAATTGCATTACTGCACCAAAAGAAGCCAAGAAAAATGTAATTTCTCATCCAACTAATACTGACACTGTCTTTTGTCTGCCTTTAAGTTCCCCTTACACAGCAAGAAAGAAAGTGGTCACTCGCTGCCAGAATATGTATGCTGCCAAGGTTTTCTTCAAATCCCCCCAACATGTTTAAGCACTTGTCACATTTTAATGCCCTCACAACTCCTGTTACATGCTTGTCTTCAACCAACTACTACAATTCAGGTCAGTTCGTAGTCATATTTACCACTAAAGTTCCCAATCCTCATGTAGTTTTACACATAAAAGTGGTGTTTCCTGCTTAAAATGTACTGTACAGTCACACTTAAACTATAACTCCCAGAACTGCCATTGGCATATAAAAAAACAGTTCAAGGCTTATGTGAAGTGACACTGTCTGTAGCCTCTCTTCTCATTACATGACCAACCAACTGCGGATGTTTTATTTCCTGCTGACTCAGATGCTCTCTCAAATAAAACTGGGAAATTTGGAAAGACACAGTAGATCATCACACCTGCCACGGCTTCTGAGGCTAGCGTGACTCCTCTGCTTTACGATCCTGGAGATAATTTCTCCACTCCAGGCCCTATTATTTGTGTAAAGGAAAAAACTTCCATGCGGCCCACAGTTCAGCAGGTAGAGAGAAGTTCCTGTTTACTTTGTACAACTTAACTGAAGAACATTGCCTGCACTTCACTGTCCTCCTTTCAACATGAATTGCCCTAGCCCAACCAGCTGGGAATTGTCTTCTGCCCCCAAACCAANTATGCCATGCAAAAGAAAGCTAAACAGCAAAAGGATAAAATGTCTGCTGTTTTGTTGCCTGAATTTGTAATGTGAATAATAGAGACCTCAGCCATCAAAATGCAATGTATGCTTTTCCCCTCCACTGCAAGATATTTCTGCAGGTACTTAAGGTGCTATCAACATTGAGAATTATAAAGCATTTCTGGGATGTGTATTCTGCACCACTCAAGGAGTGAAGTGTACAGAGGATTACAGTAAAAAAAAAAAAAGAAAAAAAAAGAAAAAGAAGCAGATAAATGATTTTGAGAAAGAGAGAATATACAAAGATAGTTCAAGCTTTGGCATCTTTCAACATTTTTCAACTAAGAATTACAAGAGCTGTTTCGTTTTTGAGAAGAGCTACAGCACATTTGCTTAGTCACAGGTCACTCAGCTATAAAGCAATCTAACTGTTTTAATCTGCTTTCTCTTTAAAAGCATAACTACAGAATTACAGGGGGAAGTTCCTCCCATTTCTAAAGAAAAGCAGCTTTTAGAAAAAACAGTCTCAGACGTGAACATTTTCACATCCCCCTGGCATTCAGAGAATATTCTTTGGAGCAAACAAATAATGATGGTGGCCATTTCCTACATCAAAGGAAAAATACAAATATTTTACAAAAGACTAATGGACATTAAAAGCATGCTGCAGTAACAAGAAAAACATGTGATATATGTTTGAGAAAGCACGTGGTTTGCTGGATAGAGCTCCACATTGGCTGCCATCTAAGCTCAGCATGGCCTCGGCAGTTTCCATTCAGGTTTCACTGTATCTGTTACAGCTCCCACCCCTGCTTGTCCCCATTTAGAAGAGGCATCCAGCCACATGCAGGAAAGCTTTTCCATGTGTTTGTGCATTTTCTGCTGATGACAGCCTCTCTCACTACCACCACTCATCTCAACTGGGTTATGAAAGGGGAAGACTGCTTGAAGTAGACGGATGGAATACACCGCAGATGGTGAAGAATCATAGCTCCAAGCAATTTATTGACCCACTGAACTCAGCCACAATCTACAGTAATTGACTGCTCATTTATTAAACATCTGATTAATCATTTATTAGCCCTCTATAAACTATTTACAAATGCAACCTGAATACAGAGCATTACAAAGGCTGTGTGACAGATGCTATTTATCTGCCCAACAGATAAAATACAAAACCTCTCCAAATTAAAGATAAGCAGCCTGGTGGCATGGATTTACTTTCATTCCAGCAAACAATCTCCCCACTATCATACTTATTTATCTGTAGTCATGCCAATGTGGCTACTCCTTTAACTCACCTCAATATTCCAGATATTTAAGTTGGACAACAGGTCCCAACGGAAAGCACCCCTTTCGTCAACTCCACTGAATCCATACCCAGCTGCATTGTTGACTGCATCTGCTGCAATATGAAAGCAAAATGGGTCAAATCAGACTGCTGGAAGAGAAGTGTTCTCTTGCAGTTGCATATGGTACTAAACATTCAAGCCATCTTTGTAGGACTTTGTATCCTCTCTTTCAAAAACAAGTTTGTCTTGGCAAAGGGATGACCTGGACAAGGGGATTGAGTACACCCTCAGTAAATTTGAAAATGTCACCAAGTCAGGAGGAAGTGTCAATTTGCCTGAGGGTAGGAAGGCCCTTCTCAGGGATCTGGACAGGCTGGATAGTTGGACTGAGGCCAGTGGGATGAGGTTCAGCAAGGCCAAGTGTCAGGTCCTGTACTTCAGCCACAACAACCCCAGGCAACGCTACAGGCTTGGGGCAGTGTGGCTGCAAGACTGTGTGGATGAAACTGTGTTGGTCAAAGCTTGGCTGAATGTTAGCCAGCAGTGTGCCAAGGTGGCCAAGAAAGCCGATGGCTTGTATCAGTAATATTGTTGTCAGCAGGAACAGGTAGGTGATCACCCCTCCGTACTCAACACCGGTGAGGCTGCACCTCGAGTAGTGTTCAGTTTGGAGCCTCTCTTTCCAAAAACAACATTGAGGCTTTAGAGTGTGTCCAGAGAAGGGCAACGAAGCTGGTGAGGGGTCTGGAATACAAGTTTTATAAGGAGTGGCTTACAGAACTGGGATTTAGTCTGGAGGAGACTCAAGGGAGACCTTATTGCCCTCTACAGCTACCTGAAAGGAGGTTGTTGCGGTGAGCTGGGAGTTGACCTCTTCTCCCATGTAACTAGTGACAGGACTAGAGGAACCACCCTCAAGTAGCACCAGGGGAGGTTCAGGTAGGTTATTAGGAAAAATTTATTCTCAGAAAGAGTGGTCAGGCACTGGAAGGGGCTGCTCAGGGAGGTGGTTGAGTCACCATCCCTGAAGGTGTTCAAGAAATATTTAGACGTACTACAAGACACGGTTTAGTGGGAAAATACTGTTGATAGGTGGATGAATGGACTAGATGATCTTGGAGGTCTTTTCCAACCTTAGCGATTCTATGATTCTATGATTTCCTCCTCCTTGTCCTATCACTATTTACCCATGTAAAAAGTTGTTTTCCCTCTTGTTTATAAGCTTTCTGTAAGTATTGGAAGGCCGCTATGAGGTCTCCCCAGAGCTTTTTCTTCTCTGAGCTAAACAATTCCAGCTCCTTCAAACTTTCTTCATAAGGTTCTTCAACCTTTCTTCCAGCCCTTTCCTTGCTCCAGCCCACTGACCATCTCAGTGGCCCTTCTCCAGCAGCTCCGCATCTTTCCTTTTCTGGTGGCCCGAGGCCTGGATTCAGTACTCCAGCTGGGGCCTCACAAGGGAAGAGCAGAGAGGGACAATCACCTACCTCGCTGGCCACCCCTCTTTCAATGCAGCCCAGGGTACTGTTGGCCTTCCAGGCTGCAAGTGCACACTGCTGGCTCATGTCCAGCTGTTCGACCACCAGAACCCCCAAGACCTTCTCCACAAGACTGATAAAAGAACTCATTGAGAACAGCCTGTATACATATATGGGATCATCTGACCCAAGTGCAACACCATGCGCTTGACCTTGCTAGACTTCATTTGGTTCATGTGGGCCCACTTCTCAAGCGTGTCCAGGTCCCTCTGAATGACATCCCTTTCTTCTGTTGTATCAACTGCACCGCTCAGATTTGTGTTGTCCACAAACTTGGTGAGGGTGCACTTAAACCATCATCTATGTCATAGATAAAGATGTTGAAGAGCACCAGTCCCAAGACAGACCCCTGGGGGACACCACTCATGACCTGCCTCCACCTGGACATAGAGCCATTGACAACAACCCTCTGACTGCAACCATCCAAACAAGTAATTTTCCCTTGAATAGGCCAAGCCTTCAAATCCATATTTCTCCCATTAAGAGATAAAGATGTGGTGTGGGACCACGTCAAAGACCTTGCACAACTCCTGGCAGACAAAATCAGTTGCCATTCCTTCGTCCACCAATGCTGTTACTTTATCACAGAAGGTCACCAGATTGGTCAGGGACTATCTACCATTGGTGAAGTTGTGCTGGCTGTCTCGTGTCACCTCCTCATCTTGCATGTGGCTTAACATAGTTTCCAGGAGGATCTGTTGCATGATCTTCCCAGGCACAGAAGTGAGGTTCATCAACCTGTAGTTTCCTGGGTTTCATTTCTCACTTTCTTAAAAATGGGAATGATATTTCCCTTTTTCCAGTTACCAGGGACTTCACTTGATAGACAGCAATTTTCAAGTATGATTGAGAATGGCTTGGCTACTGCATCAGCCAGTTCCTTCAGGACCCTAGGAAGCATGTCATCTGGCCCCACAGGCTTGTAGACATTCAGCCTCATGAGGTGGTCACTTGCTCTTCTCTTACAGTGGGAGGGATTTTGCTCCCCTGTTCCCTGCCTAGAGAAGGAACATGAGAGGTGTGGGAAGCTTGAATCCCAGTGAAGACTGAAGCAAAGAGCTTGTGGAGTATCTCTGTCTCTTCCATCTCTGTTGAAGCCAGTTTTCCCTTATATGTCAGAGGGGGTACGCTCTCCTTTGACTGTCTCTTCTGACCAAGGTAGAATCATAGAATTATCGAATTCTTAGAGTTGGAAGGGACCTCTGAAGGTCATCTGGTCCAACTCCCTTGCAACGAACAGGGACACTGCAGCTAGATCAGGTTCCCTAGAGCCTTATCCAGCCTTGCCTTGAAAGTCTCCAGGGACAGGGTATCAACCACAATACCATGTAACTTGTTCCAGTGCCTCCCCACCCTCACTATAAAACATTTTTTCCTTATATCTAACCTAAATTTACCTTCTTTAAGCTTGAGGTACCCATAGAATTCTTTGCTATTTTACACATCCCTCACCAAGTTTAGTTCCACTTGCACCATGAGTTAATATTTTCCCTAAAAAAAATGTCTGGAAGTCCCAGCACTTTTCAGAACTCAGAAAAACTGTACTGTCTCCAAGACATGTTCACCATTTCACTGAGAGTTACAACATGGTTGTTTTAATTAGGACTTCTATTCTCACTTAGGCAAATAAAGCCTTTTACTAAACTCATTGCTTAGTGTCTCTATTAAAGTACCTGACCATCTCTACAAATGAAATATTGAGTAACTTAAATCACAGAATTAACAACTAGAAGTCTAAATAAAAGCTTGGGTAACAGTAGGGCTTTCATTTATTGCACTTCTCCTTGCTGTTGCAGTTAAGCACAGTTCAACTCCACAGGCTGAAGTTCCTGCAGTTTCCCAAGGCACTGGGTAACTATTTATTTGCCCTTGCCTGGGAGCCATTTGATCACTGGAGCTCAAATCCTTACATTTTGCTATGTAAGTGCCAGGAACACAGACACAACTTCTTGGAGAAACCCCAAAGTGAAAAACCAGGGAGAGAACTTAATTAAAAGCAACAATGGAAATAAATAAGTAAGTAAATAGATAAATAAATAAGCAATATTGTCTAACCGGACACTTTCCATTTACTTTCCTCTTTAATAAACAAGCTAGATTTTGTTGTTGGAGAGAAAGGTCTTCCAACTTTTATATCTCTCCCTGTTTAAAAAAAAAAACAAACACAAAATAAGCTTGTTGGAAATTATATTTACTGTATGGCCTGCCAGCACCTTGCTATGAGACCAGTGAAAAGCTGCAAGACCTATAGGATTCCACCTGCTAATTGACTGTCACTGTCAGAGGAGGTTTGTTCCTCCTTGCTCGATGGGTAGTAGGGACTACTTAGTGTTTTTTTGTCAAATGCTAGAAATCAGAAATCCAGGGGCACAGCCACATCACAGATATCCAAGATTCTTGCTTCACATGCTAACATCCTATAGAAAAGCATGGTTTGAGCAAAGAAGTACCTTAGCTGTCCAGCCTTCCAATTATGTGTGAAAACCCAATCTCCGTGAAGTTCAGCAGAGGTTTCCCTGCTGATTTCGACAGCTCTAGTATATCGGTTTTGCTCCACACAAACCCTTGAAGGTAGGCACTCAATTCCAAATTGCTTTCAGCAGCAGCTCTGAGTCAAGTTTGTAGCTACACTCACATGACTATTGCTAGTGCGGGGAGAAACTGAATTTTCTGTCTTGCATCTGACTTTTCATGAATCTGGAGGAATTCACCATTGCAGTTCTCACACAATAGTACAATTGTCCCCTTCTAAAAGCAAGAGGTGCTTATCAGCAGTTTCAGCAAGCACTTTTAGAATGCCTTATGCCATGCAAAAGAAAGCTAAACAGCAAAAGGATAAAATGTCTGCTGTTTTGTTGCCTGAATTTGTAATGTGAATAATAGAGACCTCAGCCATCAAAATGCAATGTATGCTTTTCCCCTCCACTGCAAGATATTTCTGCAGCCTCTAAGGCTCACCCATGTCCTAACTCAGTTAATCTCTTTGATAATGACCTGATAGTTAACTATGATGTTGGAAAACTTTTAGGTGACAATTTAATACTGAGTACCTCTAAAAAAGAGTTACTCAGCAAACAATTCTTTATCTCATAGCATTTCCCGCCCCAGAGATGCTAATCCTCAATGTTTATTTCTAGATCTGTCAATTTTATTTTCAGCATCACAACTAATTTCCCTGGTTCTTTCCATGCTATCTCAATGATATTCTCAGATTCAAATACATGTGTCTCTGCAGAATCCACCTACACACAAAGTCTTGCAATATCAGCAAAAAAATTCAGTCTCACAATTTTCAGCCTAGACAAGAAGGATTTGAATCCTCACACACAGAGAGGAAAGGTGACTTCTAAAAGGAAGAAGGTAAAATAGAAAAAGGTTATTTTGACCACCAAGCTAGTTGGATTCTAATACTGAAGCCAAAGCAATTTGCTTTTCTCAATAATGAACTCTCTCTTTTCATTTTCCTTGCAGAAGCTCTTGAGTGCTTCCCATTGCCTTCATCATTCCCCACCTGCCCCAAGGTTCTTTGTTCCTTTCTCAATTGCTTGAGGCTAGCACCACACAGTGCCCCGGAGGCAAAGCCTAACTGCAGTTCCCCCCAAGAACCACAGCTTTCTAATACAGATGCACGTGCATAAGTCCCATAACAAAAGAGAGGTCTGTTCACATCGTAACATATTTGTAAGCCCGAGCCAGACTGAGTGTAAGCCTGAGTGTGACTAATTTTAACCTCCTGACCCCACTGACATAATTGTCAAATAACGAACAAAGCACAAAAACCGAGGTTTAGGAGAAGCAATCTTTTCTTTTTTTTTCCTATGAATATGTGTAAAAATTATTTTAGTGTAATTACAAAACTTTAAGAGGAAATTGTTACATTGACTTTACTGTTGAGAAGCTGAAAAACAGAATAGTTTCCAGAGGCAGAGGATGTCAGACAAATTGGAAGAGATTTTATGCACATCTCCCCACTTCAGTGGGAAGCATTGCCAGCAGGAACATGTGTACATCTCCTGTGTGAACTATAGGTCTACGGACTATTTTATTTCATTGCTTTCTCACTGTATCAGACCTTTTCACCCTCCTTCCCACTTATGATTCGTTACAAAAATAAGTGATGTAGCCAGACTTACCTAACGTCCATGCAAAGTAATACTTTGGTTTTGCAGACTGTGTCACAACATACAGGTAACCAAGTCTTGTTAAGAAGGGTGTTTTATCAAGAAATTCATTATCAATAATATATGCCATAGGAAAGTTCTTGGTAAGTGTCAAGAATAAAACAAGAGATATCAGTGTGATACACAACTTGTACATCACTGCTCCCTAAAAAATAAATGACAGTGAAATGTTAATTAGAAGCATTTGCTTGAGGGAAGAAAAAAGCAGTGCTCATGACATACAAAAATAACATTATTTAAGAACCAATAAAATTAGCAGTGACAACACTGACAATAATTAACTTAAAAAAAAGCCACAGTCCCAGCTTATGTCTAACACGGTTTACTGAACTAACTAGAGATAGGTACAAACAAGAAATAGAAGTGAAAATTGGCTGTGAACTTCATCAGAGGCATCAGTTAGTGGAGGTCCTAAAATAAGGAAAGAAACTAACAATAAAAGAAACCAAAATAAAAAGAAAAAAACTTTACTATATGCACTGTCATGTTTTGGAACGAAAGACTGGATTCCTCCTGGAAGCCAAAAGCATCAGTATTCAGTACAATGGCAGGCCTTACTGTCCAGCTGCCATCCAGATGTCTTGCTAAAATCACTTGTCAAAAAAGCATACATCTCATACAGCAGCATACTTTCCCATGACATAGGGCATCTGCTACACCATGCTGCTTTCTATTACTACTCTTTAGCTTTTTATATACTAAAATAATTGCATCAAGTCAGTAGTTAGAAGCTCAACTTCATGTAGGCATCAAGAGCAAACACTGCTTGATACAGGCACAATAAAAAAGGTAAATGAGGCACCGGGGTACCATGTAAAATTTGACTCATGCACTATCAAAAGATTAGTAAAAGTAATGCACTTTGGAAAATATAAAAATTTCCCATTGTGCGTTAATAAATTAATACGTATTTATTTTAAAATGGTTACAATGCAAATTTTAATATTCTCTGCAGACTTGCAGGTAACACAGTGAGGGCCTTATTCTGATCTCAGTAAGACTAGTGTAAATCTGAAGTAACATTACTGAAGTCTTTCAAAGCATCTGGAAATACTACAGTTTCTAATTAGCCATGATTTCTGTACTCCTAACATATTCTGCATTACAAGCAGGATTTGACTTTGCTTTCTGATATGTGTGCTGTTTTCCTCATCTGTCTGGAGCTGAACTGCAATTCATAGTTATTAGAACCTGTAGAAAATTCCCACTGCTGCACAAAGGACACCCATTGACCAATGACCCGTTCTGCAAGCCAAATATATTTGGGGAATTCAAGGGAAGATGCAGCCCCTTCACCCCTGACCCTGTGATGGAAACAGCAGCCACTTTACAGGAAAAAAAAACAAAAACACGTTGTAACATTTACTGGAAAGTTAACTCAGAAATGTTTTTTTCCTCTTTGCTTTTAATTATGAGAATCCTCTCTTCTCCCTTGCAATCAATCTTTGTCATTTTAAAACTTACAGTTGGAGAAGGATCAGGAAGTCTGTCATAACCCTTCTGCTTCCAGTTCACTTCTAATAGTTTCATGTGCACATGCCTCCCTTCAATGAAAGCTATATAATCCTTATAATTGCTGCAAGGTCCAGCTATGATGCTCATAAAATTGAGGAGATAGCTTAAATACTCCAGTAAAGAAGGTCTTGTCCTGTAAAAATCATCCACACACAACAAAAGAAAAAAAGATGAAACACAGCAAATGTTTTAATGAACACTTTGAGTTGTACCGTCCGCCTCAGCTCTCTCCTACCACTCTCCCATAGCTGACAGCTAACTCTATTTATTTATTTTTTTTAACTTTTTTTTTAGAAAAGATGACACACAGCTTTCCTTATATCCCAGTGCTGTCTGGCAGATGGCAGTAAGAACAAGGGTAATGAGTAATGTGCATAAACCCCAGGTGAACAAATGCTACCAATCTGAAAAGCTGTAGTTTTATTATGAGAAACCTTTAGCTTAAAAATAGTTATAAATCTATGTATCCACTCTCTAACAAACTGACCTGTATGCTATGATCAGGCCAGCAGCGACAACACTGAGAAGCTGGTGCTGTTCTGGACATCTGCCCAGTAAGTCATGAGTCAGTAAGGGCTAGAAGACCTCCAGCTGAGTAATGTCAGTCCCACCAAGCTGTGCAACGCAACACTTTGTGTTATGCAATCTATAGGGCAGGGAGCTTTTAAGACACAACTGACAGGAGCTCTCCACCACCCCTTTGAAAGCAGCTGCCTGCACAGTTTGGCCCTCCAAAAAATGGGAAGCGTGATGTGAGACATACAGGAACAGAATGAAGAGCCTCTCTGTCCTTCTGTGCAAATAAAGGAAGTAATTGCTTGTATTGCAACATGAACAGGAAAAGGAAGTAGGGTGAAAACACTTAAATCAAAAGACATCTGAAGAAAAAAGTCAGAGAAGGTTCATCTCATCTGTTATTTCCATTTTGCAGGGCATAACTCCCAAGTTCCTCCGGAAGTTTTAGCATTAGATGTAAAATGAAAAAGATCCACTGTCATTGCAACAGATCAGTAGGATTGAAAAGAAAGATGTGCAGGCCTCTCTCCGCTAGTGTAGTTTCTACAGCATTGAGCTTCCTTTATTTATGTGGCAGAAAACATGAATGCTTAAATTCTGTACTGAGATACACAGTGTTCTCCATTAATGTGCTAATAGCTCCCAGATTAAAAGAGAACCCAGAGCACAGCATTTTAGGACTCTTCTGTCCAAGATGCAGATGAGTATGCATAAGCAAAAACCTACTTAAAATTCTTTCTGATTTAAACATAAATTTCTAGCAGAAAAACTAAGCAACAGTTAAGCAATTGCTCTTGAGTACTTTTATTCTGAAGCGGAATTAGTTTGAATAAACAGTTAGCTTAGCCAGGATTTTCTGCATTCACTCCGTGGGTTATTGTAGATGCTAGCGTCTGAAAGATACATTCCTTGCCGAAATAATTTCACAGAAAGATGCAGAGAACTATTTGGGGTACGGCTCATCTTTTCTGTTCTGCAAAATAAGAACAGCGATTTGGGTTTCTGAGAGTAAAGATAAAAATAAGATTAAAAATAAAGTCATTAGTTTCAGCTTAGATTGCGCATGGAGGTGGGTGGGGAGACATGAGCCATGCATAAAGGAATGTACAGAGGATGAGTGAGAAACAAGAACAGACCAAAAACAGAGGGAAGACAAAAGGCTGTATTACCAAAGGGGATTTAAAACTCCTCCGTTATGGTTTCTCTGCCACTGACACTTGAGTTACTGACATCCTCTTCTATATTACGAGCTCCTCTACTGTACAAGGAAAAAAAAAGCCTGTTTGGTGAGAATTTGACTGGAATTAATCATACGGTCACAAGGGCCCAGTGCAGCTGAACAATATGCTGTGAGCTTTAAAAATAGGCAAAAAGCTATGGGCCACAGCAAAAGTTATATAAACCTCCCTACAAGATATTTGCTTCTCAAGAAAGTACTCTCTTAGTTTTAGAAATTCATAGGCAGATTTTTTGAGATCTCTATTTTCTGTCATAGAAATAATTTCCTTGGCCCTCAACATACACTTCAAGGTGAAAAGTAGTAGCATATAGTGACGCTGATTTTCCTGAAAAAAATAATTCACCTGTACCCTGCATCTGTGTTAAGGGACAAGAATGAAAAAAAAAGCTGTTTGAGCACATGATCAATGTGCTGTCTCCCTGGGAAAAGTGAGAAGACAAGTCACATGACTTGAAGGACGAGGAGCACTAACGTTGTGGAGGAAGACAGAAAAAATAAAATTTCAGTGTCTGAGAATTATGGTGAAGAAAAGCAGTACTTAGAGTGTCAGAGTTAAGTCAAAATGGATTTTTAGTACGTAGTTTGCCAGCAGAGGAGGAGTATTCTGTTGTCGAAAAATAGCTTATCAGAGATAAAATGAAGATAACAGGCAAAAAGTCTACACAATACAACCTTAGCTTCAACGTTAAGGGCTTGAATCAACAAAAGCCACTTTTGTTGTACTTGGAGGATACATTTAAGTCAATGATATGATGCCAAGCACTCAAGTGCTTTAGAGACGAGCACAGGGTGATAAAGGTTCAAGTCCTAGGCTGAAGAAATAAGGAATACAACAGAGAAGCTGTGTTCATGTTAGGAGGGTAGCAACAGTACTATTACAAAAACAAAATTCCTCAAGCAAATAGAAAAAGCACGAAGCTGTTTTATCCCATTATGGACCAGGAAGAAGCAGGTGACATTTTCATGGCTGGACCACCAATTACTATTGACACTGAAAAGAAAAAAAGAAAAAACCCATATCCTAAATTTCTTTAGATGAAATTAAACACGCATCAATGCAGGAATTAAATTCTTACTTCACAGCAAGTCGATTTTGCTCAGCAGTAAGTTCCTCAGCTTGTCGCCCTATTCCTAGAAAGAAAAGTCACATTAGATGTTTTTGAAAGCCATTTCCAAAGCTTGTATCTCATAGACAGGAAGTTCCTAAAGCCATAGGCTTCAAGATTTCTTTGTCACAAGCAGTTGTAATATAGCTCAATTCCCAACTTTTAGGTCAAGTATATTCATATTCCCTTTATCCTGTTCCTTATCTCATGCCCCCTTTTTCACCCTAGATATGATTCCAGGAGAAGCAGTCATAGTATTCCCACACAGACAATGCAACTCGCAATGCCACCAACTGGCAACAACCCCCAGCAGCCTCTGCTAACAGTCCTGTGCAGGAAAAACCTCTGTTCCCAGAAGCTGCTGGCTCATTTAAGCTCCAGCCTCCTGCTGTCTCCTTGGTGAGAAATGGAGCATTTCACAGCAGGAGGATCAGGCAGTAGAAGAGAAACGGGCTCTCAAGAAACAGAAGCTTCATGAGTGTGAACCAGCAGCCTGGCTGCCTGCTGCTGGATCAAGCTGAAACTCACACATTGGTAATAACCTGGAATTGTATAAAGGCCAGACTGGAAGAGTGACCTACTATTGAGTTCATTAGACCTTTGGGGCCAGAGGCAGAGAACAGACTCACTGTCCCAAGAAACCTATAGGAAAATAGGAAAATCTTGTATAATGGCCAGCACGTAAACAGGCGTTGCTTACAGCAGCAAATATCTTAATAACCTTCACTCTGAAGCCTTAGCTGTGCTTACTGACAGAAATCCTGCCAACTTCAGCAGAACTCACCATGGAATGAGTCACAACACTTGATGCTGAGCATACATACATACATCTTCACTAGATCAGGGGCTCTGTATCACTTATCATTACAGTCCTCAATGTACTGGCCATAATTATTGATGTGCATATATAAGACCCATTACCTAAAAAGACTGCTGATAAGCTGCTCACATCCCTTCTCTCTTCGCTAGTTCATTTCCTCAATACTGAGAGGGTGTAAGCTCCAGGGAAACAATTAAGTGCTTACTTACTTCAGGAGCTGGTTATTTTGTCCATTTCCATTTAAGGGCAGCTGCATCAAACTTTTACAGATTTAGATTTGTCTGAACTGCAAGCTGTCTCCATTTGAGCAACCGTTCCATGTGTGGACATTCACAATTTAATAAGCCTTTTCCATTATCATTAATCTGTAGGAATTTTGGTTTAAGATGCTCCTGTCCCTTTCTGCTCTCTCTTCCCCTCTCCCTTTTAATTTAGTATTCTAGGGATAGATATAGGCTGCACATCACCGTGGCATGCAGTGTTATCTGAACTGACTGGCTTAAATAACAGAGGAAGAGAAGCCCCAGCAACATGAAAGTTAACAACAAGGTCAATTAGCCCATGCAGACCTTCAAGCTATGCTTGCTATAACCAGCTAGAAGTAATAGATTGTACTAGCTTTACACAGAAAAGTTTTGGGGGCTGTGAGGTTGGCCTCTTAAGCAGAGCTCAGCCCTACCCCGTGTCAGATCAGAGCCAGCTTCAGCTGCTCCACAAGGGACCGCCACTGGGCAGAGCTGAGCCAGGAGCAACACTGGGTGCACCTCTAGGAGAGTAGATTTAAGAAAGGGGAAAACTGCTGTGCAATAGCAGCTGGGAAAGAGGAATGAGAAATGTGAGAAAACCCTGCAGCCACCATAGTCAATGCAGAAGGAAGGCAGGAGGTGCTCCAGGTGTGGAGCAGAAGTTTTCTGCAGCACCGGAGAGGCCCAACGTGGAGCAGGCTGTCCCTCTGCAGTCCATGGGCACCATATGGACCATAGAGGAGTCCATGATGCAACAGCGGATATGGCCTGACAGAAGCTGCAGCCCATGGAGAAGCCCCCTCAAGATCAGACTTTGGACTGCAGCCTACAGAGAGGAGCCTGTGATGGAACAGAAGGTCTGGGAGAGCTGCCACCTGTAGGGACCTGTGCTGGAGCAGTATGTTCCTAAAGGGTTGGCCCTGTGGTACAGAGCCATGTTGGAGCAGCACTTGGAGAGCTGCAGCCTGTGAGAAGCCTGTGCAGGAGCAGTTTGAGAAGGATGGCATCCTGGGGGCCAGACCTCACATGGAGCAGGGGCAGAGAGCAGCCATGAAGGAGTAGCAGATATGAAGCATTATGAACTGACTGCAGCCCCCGTTCCCTGTTCCCCTGCACTGCTTGGGGACAGGAAATATAAGAAAGTGAATGGAAGGAAAATGTTTTCAGTTTGCTTTTAGTTTTACTGCCCTAATCTGTTAGTAATAGGCAAAAAAATTAGTCTCCTAGTATGTCTTGCCTGCAATGATACCTGATGAGTGATCTCCTCATCCTTATTTCAACCTGGAGCCCTTCCTCATTGGATTTTCTCCCTCTCTTCCTCTGAGAAGGGGGAGTGAGGGAGCAGTGTGGTAGATTTCAGTTGCCTATCAGGGTGAAATCACAATACAGACCCATTCAACATAAACTTGGCTTGCAAATGCCAGATCCTGCAGTCTGTAGTGGCCACCACCTAAATCTAGATCACAGCAGTTCGAGAGCCTAGTCACCCATAGCTTATAATACAGTGGGCCTCAGGCCATTGGAAGTTCATAGTGCAACATCAACAGATGTAAGCAGTAATAGTATTGATGACAATTAGCATTTCTAGTCTTGGCTATCTCAGCACAGAGTAAGAATGAAAACACTATTTTACCTGCAACTCTGCTTTTCCCACAGAAAAAGCAATTGAATGCCACCTCCCGCCACTCACTGAATACGTCATAGAATGGCCTAGATTGGGGATCTTAAAGATCATCTAATTCAAATCCTCCTGCCATGAGCAGGGTTACCAACCACTAGATCAGGCTGCCCAGGGCTCCATTCAATCTAGCCTTGAATGCCTCCAGAGATGGGGCATCCATAACCTCTCTGGGCAACTTGTTCCAGCACCTCACCACTCTCTGAGTAAAAAATTTCTTCCTAGCATCTAACCTAAATCTCTTTAAAGCCATTTTCCCTATTGATATCATTTATGCTGTCAATATTACTGACAGCATAAACTTTCTACATTGATTTTAATGGCTGAAGCTACAGATCAAATACAGCTTTTGATTTTTGAGAATCAAGAATTGCTTCAGAAAGCTTAACAGAGATGCACTATACCATTTAAACAGTAAATGCAGATACAAAATAAAGTCCAAACTGCATGCCAAAGAAGCAGAGATTACACAAGGAAAAACAGTTGTCTTCATTACTGAAAGGACAGTTTGATTCTACAGAACTGATCAAAACTTTAAATCTCTTGTTTTTCTCTACAAAGCATTTTTCTTCTTCACTTGGAGCAACTCACTGAGCTACATTCATCTTCTTCATTATTCAACCACAGAATGTACTGGGAATAAAAATGTTGTCTTCATGTGAAGAAATTCCCTTACTTACCATCATGTAGTTGGCACGCAAGTGTTGTGATCTTCTGTGTAATTATCATCAGTGGACTGTAACAAAGACAGGCACAGCAGTTACACATCTTGTAATTCAAATTATTCTCACTTACTCTCTATTTCCCCTTTCTTACTGAATGTCTTTATCCCTTTAAAAGGCATAACTGTATTAGCAACAAGTGGAAAACATCCAATTAAAACTGAAGGAGCAACTCAGGCATAAGACAATTGCCTGAGTTCAAAACAACCCCACAGTAACTTGCACTGGAATTTTTAATTACTAAGCACACACAAAGCCTTATTTTATGCCTCCCCACCCCACAGCAGTGTAAATTGTAATTCAGAAGAAGTCATGCCATTAAGGACTACCAGATTCTGCAGCCCAGTGCGCTTCCTTCCACGCAAAGACCAAATTCAAGCAAGCCCCATAGGATTCAACAGCAGAATATAGCAATATTGCCATAACATAACACTGCCTTTCCTTGCTGTTAACTCTCCATCATCTGTTTCCTCACTGCCTTAAACAAATGCCGACTCTGCAGATACATATACTTATTTCCATATGTGAATAGTCCAATTGATAAAGTGCAAATACCAGAATAGCTGTCAGCATGACACAACGTACCCCCTGCTTCTTGGCTTTGGGACTGCTGTGTGTATAGCCTGCCCATCCAACTGGGAGCATTTGGCACATGGGATCTGGAGACTCCCAAACACACAAGCTAGCTGAACCTGAACCAGGTTTATAGACTACAGTGCCAGCAGCTTTAGGGCCAACCAAACAAGCAATATAAAAACAGACATTACATTCAATAGCACTGCTCATATTTGCAATATCTGGCTTTACAGAGATTCTTAATACTGTAGGCTGCCACAGCTGCCCAACAGGGGAAAAAAAAAAGGCAAAGTACAGCTTTGTGAGTAGAAAGAAGAGGAACAAACTGTAAGGAAAATCAATCAGACCCTCAGAAGGAGAGGCTCCATAATTGCTATCCACGTACTGCTTTTAAGTGCTGAAGAGCCCTAAACACCAAACCTGCCATTGAGCACCTGCAACCTGGAAGAGTCTGTGCCAGGAAAAGGGAGTGATGAGCATGTGCTGCCCTTGCCTCTCCATATTATTCTGCCACTGCAGACGCCAGCACAGGGTGCCCAAGTCCCAGACCTACATAATTCTAACAGCCACCGGGCTGTGAAAGGTGATGAGGACACAATTACTTTTAAAGCATTAATTACAATGATTACAGGTAACACCAGTTCCACTCAAGAAATTTGATTTCTCTGAGGATAAATATAATGGGTTGTTTCTTAACTTGGGCATAAATTAACAGCATAAGCCATACTAAGGTTTTACCTTGAACATTAATGATGTCTTCAAAATAAGTTATAAGAGGAAAGAAGAAACCACCTATTTACAGAGTTTGACTGGTATGGAGAACTTTTTAAAGACAAATAGATGACCACTAAAAATTGTATGGCTATTTATTTTAAACACTGTGACATATTTTCTAGGATCCAATGAAAGAAAAAAATGTTGAAGGCTTTTTTTTTTTTTTAGCTCAAGCACTGTATTTACCCCATCCACTTCTCAAGATAAGGAAAAAAGAGTTACATTCAGTAACACCTTTGTCTAAAATAACAGTCAAATATTGATATCCTGCATGGTTTTGTAAGAGATTCTGAACCATCCTTACCCTAAACCAACCCACTGGTTACAATCAAATGTAAACCCTAAGGCTAGATAAACTGTGTACAATCTCATCATCCTCATCATCCCACTGTGATAAATCAAACTGATTTTCAAGATAATTAATATGCTGAGCACAGTAAAAAAAGACTACTGGAAAAAGATATTTTTTTCATTGGAAGTGGTCTCTTATTTTTTTATACTAAATATATCTGATCTGTTTCAAGAGTCTACACACAATTCTGTGTAGGTAGAATAATTTGCATTTTCTAACAAAAGCCAGGAGAACATATATTATCAGCCTTTTTTTAAATCAGAAACTACTTTTGTGGTTTCAGCAGCATCCTCCTGAAATATCAGTAAAAACACTTGCACATAAAATCCAGAACAAGCTTTTATATATATAAATCTGGAATACAACTGTAACACAAGTGTCTCTGCAGCATTAATTCCTGGGTCATCTAGATCACAGATTACAGCTAAAGAATAGACAAATCTAATAATGACTTTTCTTCATTGTCCAGGCAGCTTCAATATTGTGAAAATGTCATTCTAAGTTTTATTCCAGTTAATCTTTCCATTTTATGAAAAGTTCACTATAAGCTGTTTTCACCGGTACTTTATACAATGTATTTCTCAGGTTTTCCCATTCAAATTCTAGCTTTTCTTTCAAAGATACATAACTCCCAACCCTTTAAGGATACAAAAAAAGTAGACTTTTTAATCCTTAGAAGAGAGAGAGACTTTCAGTGAAGCAGCAGTTCTACTGATATAAACACAGACTTTTATTTTGTCAGTACTTGACCCTCTAGCTCTATGGGTGAACACTAACACTTGTTTAAAATTGCTTCAATTTGTAGTGTGTCTGTCTTACAGCAAGCACTTTA
>JACDJE010000250.1:1506047-1570603 GCA_016647715.1 Pavo muticus | reverse complement strand
AAAAAAAAAAAAAAAAGGAATTGAACTTTCACTGAAAAGGCTGATCGAAGAAAAAGTTATGTATGTCACCACATTTACCACATTTTTTTAGATAACATAAATGAAAGAAATATGATTAAATTTAAATATAAAAATATGTATTTTCATATAATCAAAATTTAAGCGTAGCAAACTGGAATTTGTTATCATTATAACCTGTCACATAGTTTAAAACTAGTGAACTTTTCATCTAAGCACAATGAAACACATGAAACAGTTGCTACAATTGGCTTGAGCATAGTTTTGATTGCTAGTCAGTGAACAAACATACTGTTGGCAGGACTTAGAAGAATTAACTAGTCACCAGTACAGAACAAGTTTCCTTACTTCTTAAACTTGAAGTGATGAGTCACATCTTGATCTTTCATTTTCATTTACTTAAGACATGACTCAAAAGTTACCTTGCTCTCTGTCCACCTCTACTCGCATTTTAAAAGCTGTGTTCTCAAAAAGGAATATGGAATCCCAAACAAATACTACAACCATTAGTAAGGAACCAAAAAATACATTTACTAACACACATAGAAAGGGTTATGCATGCACTTTTGTGTACTGTTCAAGTGCACAAAGTAGGTCACAAGAGCAAATAAGCTATGCCACAAATAAAATTAAGGGTCTCAAGCACCTCCCTTATGAGGAAAGGCTTAGTGACCTGGGACTCTTCAGTCTGGAGAAGACTGAGGGGGGATCTTATCAATGCTTATAAATACCTAAAGGGCAGGAGTGAAGTGGATGTGGCAAGGCTCTTTTCAATAGTGCCCCGTGAGAGAACAAGGGGCAATAGGCACAAACAGGAACACAGAAGTTCCATAAAAACGTGAGGAAAAACTTCTTTACTTTGAGGGTTACAGAGCACTGGAGCAATCTGCCCAGAGAGACTGCAGAGTCTCCTTCTCTGAAGATATTCAAAACCTGTGTGGACACTTTCCTTTGTAACCTACTCTAGGGAATTTGCTTTAGCAGGTGGGTTGGACTAGATGATCTCCAGAGGTCCCTTCCAACATCCATGAAAAGCACCCATTTAATGTCTGATGTGTCTCTGCTTCAGGAAATCAACATTGGAAACAGCTGATGACACCAGAACAGGTTACAAGCCTATGTGACATGTATTAAAACTGCCTTCTCGTAATGGCATATCATCATAGTCTCAATGGAATACTGAGATGTCAAATACAAATCAGCAGATGACAGGCTTTTTGTTCACTTTAAAGATTCCCCTAAATCCAGTGATTTGCTTCTTCAGTGTCTCCCCAACTATGTTCAATGAAAAGGCTGGGAGGTTGAAGGGAGATGGACATCACTACATGGATTCTGTTTTGGTAGTTTGTGAAGTCTTGAGAGAGGATTTAAGGACACTGTTCTAGCCAGAAGCATATTTGAAATGCTTCCCTTCTGTTTCATATGTGGAACCATCAAACAAGGGAGAATGAGGAGGAGGAGGTTCAGTTTTTGCTTATACATGGCAAAACTGAGGTCTACAAGAATCAGCTTGGAGAAGAGGCTTTCAAGAGACCTCACTGTGGCCTTTCTGTATTTAAAGGGCACTTATAAACAGGAGGAAAACTGATTTTTTCCATGGTCTGATAGTGAATAGTTTTAAACTAAAAGAGGGGAGATGCGAATCAGATGTTATGAGAAAATTCTTTATTCAGAGGGTGGTGAGGCACTTGAACAGGTTTCCCAGAGAAGCTGTGGATGTCCCATCCCTGGAGGTGTTCAAGGCCAGGCTGGACAGGGCCCAGGGCAGCCTGACCTAGTGACTGGCAATCCTACCCACGGCATGATGGTTTGGAACTGAATGGTCTGTAAGATCTATTCCAACCCAAGCCATTCTGTGACTCTATGATTTTGTCTCTTCCAGTCACAAGATCTCTTTAGATATATTCACAAAGCCTCAGTGGGCATGTATTATTCACAGCTGAGGAAAACAGGCTGTAAGAGAGATTTATGAGGCTTATCTCAGTTTGAGCACTTTGGATGGTGAGTTTTTCTTAATACTATTACAATAGCTTTATTTATTCTTAGTTTTTAAAAATACCATCAAGATTAGTTGCTATTCGTATTACATTATCTAGTTGTTTCCTCTTTTGACAGTTTTATGTTGGACTGAAGTTTAGGAATTGGTCCATGTCTTAAATATCAGGACAAAAATAAATAATAGAGTAAGTTCAAGTATTAATCTTTCAGTACTATTATTCTCAAGCTCATCATTAGATACGCAGCTCCTTTTTCACCAAGGGAGCAGAAACTGCTACCTAGTCTATAAAACAACCACCATTCCTCTTCTTCCACCCCCAATCTCAGCTGGATGTTCTCAGACAGAGACAGCTAATATGCCTCACAGTACATTCTGAACGCTATTCAGAAAAGCATGCTCTCTCACATTTCTTTCTCTGTCTAATACACACAGAGCTATAACATTCCAGTCCCATTTATAGGCTTCTTGGTATGCCGTGCTCATTCAGGACATGCTTTTGTGTATTAAGAGAATCACAGAAAAATTAGAGAACTAAATTTCTCTAAATGTGAGTTCTCTTTTCTGCCCCATTCTCCAATAAAAAACTCTGAAGTCCTCAAAGAACATTTATTTATTTTTGTCAGAAATGCAATTAAATGCTTGAACCCCACCATTATCTCACAGAGAGATACACACGCACTGTTTCCTACTTCATGCCTGTAAGAAGACAGAAGATTGGAATAGGAGTCTATAAGTGACTATGCCAGTTTACAGAGGTTTTTCATGGTATGTTCATAATTATTCTGTTCAGGCATTTGATTAAACAAATGGAATATGAATTAGCACACTTTTTAAATAACGCAAAAAATATGCCTTCCTCTCATAAACAACATACATAACATTAGCTGTCTATATTTCTGCAAAACATTCTCTACTATTTCCGTGAAATTAAATATAGTGAGCCTAGAGTTTCTGTGAACAGCACCATTCCACAGAAATGCATTACCCACAAGAAGCTGTGCTATTTAACAACAGCCACAACCTGCCATGACAACAGAGTCCATAACACTAGTTGACTGCACGCCTGTCTGCACTGCTCACTCACACCCCAGCTCCCCCACACACTTGCCCCCAAGCCCCTTCCCACCAGCTACAGCCCCTTGCTAGGAAACACTTTCCCCATCAGGCTACGGAGGAATCCAGACCCCTCCAAGTCCCCTTCAAGATAAATAGGAAAGGGAAAAGGGATGACTTGGAGCCGATGGAGGTGCCTGGGAAGGTGGGATGCCCAGCCCGCCTCTCAGGACCAACCTCCAAACACAAGGGACTGTGCAGACTTCTCCTCTCAGGCTGCTTCGAGTGGAACCAAGGCCTACCTTCCTGGCTAGGTAGCATCTCACAGGAAAACAGCAGAAGCAATGAGTCACTAAAACCACACAGAGTTTATTCCTTCCTTCTTTAAAAAGAAAAAGGTTAAGGCAAACAAAATTGCAGGCCCTCCCAGATACTATCAACATTACGCTTAAAACATAATTCTACTAATAGTAATTTATACAGGACACAGCCTGCAGACTCACTCACCCAGAAAAATCTGTAGTCAGAATACCATAATGAAATATGTATATTCGGCTTATGTGGCACAAGGTGAGGTATCCCATAGCTACGACAAAGGAGTACCTAAAAACATAAGATACAGAATACATAGTTACTGACACAAGTACCAACAAGAACTGGAATCACCCAAATTGGGTTTGGGCTTGTTTAGGAGCATGGTTTGATCTTTGCAAACAACATTATTCACAAGTCTGAATCAATGTTACAAGATCTGGCAAAAATCTAAGTTCTAGGAGGATTTTTAAGAGGATTTAAATGCAGCTGAAGCATGATAGTGATGTCTTCTTACACTGTTAAAAAAATAACAGAAAAAGTGATCATTCCAAGCATTTCAATTTCAGAGTTCCCCCTCCCACATACTATTTGAAATTTATCTCACTCAGGCATTTTACATCCAGTTATGCTGTGTGTGTGTAGCTGAAGTTATCCATTATCTTTTTCTATCTGTAAATGCCCTTTGTTTACACATACAACTCTTCCTGAATCACTAGAAATTAAAATATTTAAGATATTTTCTCTTTTCTGATTATGTAGGAAGCTAGGTAATGACACGTGGCCTAACGTTTTCAGCTCCAAGGGCTGAATTACGCCATTTTCCAGAAGAAGCGGTTACTTAAGCTCGACAAATTCACTCTCAATTTTTTCAGGATGACCACAAAATTTTTAGGCAGGACAATGGCATGACATTTTCCATTATAAGAGTTGAGCACTGCAGCATCCAGGTGTGACAGATGCAGCCCTTCCCATAATTAATTTCTCCCTGCATATACCCAAGCAAGAAAGAAGATACTGAGTAGACGAGAAGTGAATGGACACTTGGAAACAAGACTGATAAGTGAAGCAAACTAGACAGTACAAAGGCGAGCTGAAAGGCTTACATTCCACGAACTTCAGATGGGTCAGGACCAGGCCAACTAGTGTCCCTTACATCAGAAGCTAGCCACTTGGAAAAAAAATATCCAGAATAAGTTGGATCAGAGAAGGGAACTAAAAGCAAAATAAAACAAGAGCAACAGTCAGCAGGCTGAAAACTAGACATGCCTTCCTCGTATCATGGCTGGCTATAAATGAAATAAGCTTTTCCTCTCTGGGGACTAATAAACTGCAGTGCGAGTGACAGTGATGGATTTGAAGACAAGGATCACAAGACAATCTGTAGTTCACGTGGCTGAAGCAAACAGCTGGCTGAAAGGCAGACTGAGGGGACGTGACAACTTCTTCAGGAGATTCCAAGCAGAATCTGTCTTACTTTATCTCAGTCAGGAATACAATCCAGTTCCTTAGGCTCCCTCTCATCAACCGAGAATGGCAGGTCACCCAGGTGACACATGTAACTGTGATAGATGGGATGAAGTATTTAAAATAAGCCTTGATGCTCAAGTGAAAAGATTGAAAGGGGAGTGGTGACCAGGCAGAGACAATAGTGAATTGCTGTTGCAGCTTGGAGTGTTTCCAATGCTAGATTAATTTTTCAGCTTACAAGTCTTGAAGGCTGGTAGCTTCACCAGAGAGCAAACTAGCTGAAAATAACCAAAGATAGGTGCATGCACATTCAACTATGTTGTTGCTTTTATTTCCTTTGTTCACTTCCACCCACATTTTGGGGAGGGAAAAGAGCCAGCTCTTGGACTCCCACTACAAAGGTCCCAGTGTTCTTAGAGGACCTATGTATGCAAAGATCCAGCCACTACACTTGAATTTTTCAAGCTTACTCTCACGCATCTTAAATACACTGTAATTTTGCTAAAATTAATACAGATGTGTACTTCAAGTCTAGCGAAATACAGTAGAAGAGGCCTAACTCATTCTTCCCAGTCCTCCTGAGGTTTTTCAGCATGTTGACTTACTAATTCACATCAATTCTAGTCCAGATACGACTATCTTGCAGTAGTGATTGACATTATACCAACTGGCTTAATCTGTGTTGCAACGTACAGGTGTTTCTCCCATTATGACTAACTGGCTAAACAATAAGAGCAAGGAGATTTCCTGTTGAAATCGTGCCTATTTCCCTACAACCACACTAACTTGCCTAAGAAGACAAACATTGGATGATTACTTCTGTAACGTGGTTCCTACAGTTCATTTGTTTCATGTAAATGAGTTACTTCTGCATTTCTCCAAGGGGTGGGCAAGTACAATGACTGAGAAACAAGTAATATACACTTCAAGCACCTTTTCCTTACGGCCTCTGGATGATATTTCTTTCACAAACATTGCCCAATTGCATTTAAAAAATTATTAATTATCTCGGGACTTGTAGGTTTTCCTTTCGTACTCAGTGGGAGGCCAGTAACAAAATCTTCATTATTATGCTGGTGCAAAATGCTATTAACTGCTGTAAGACAAGCTTATTGCCTATGGTTCACTCTTCTAAGCAATCCTAGACAAGTTGTAATGGATGGTTTTCATTTGGATATCAGAGAGGTGCCACCTCGGGAAGCACTAGAGAAGAAGGGGAGATCAGATCATTAGATGCTCAGACAGTTCTGGCCCTGAAGACAAGTGAAGAAGGGGTTTCAGATCCACAGTTCAGACTGATATAAATTCACCACGCTGCAGCCATTAGTAGCTGGAGAAATAGCTATGCAGAGACAGGAATAACCTGTAATACACCCAAACCAAATCACATTACAAGTCATGTACTCTTAGGGATGCTAACACAGGAGTAAAGAAGTGGGAAGAACTGCCACCTGATCCCTCTAGCCTGTTGGAAAGTAGCAGTTTCAAAAATAAAATTTCCCATCTATGTAGGTTGATGGGAAACAAATAAGTCCACCTACACAATTTTAAAAACTACTTGCTGAACTCTTAACAGAGACCCCCATGAGAATGCTAAATGACTTATCAGAGAAGTTCTTTCACACCAACTTCCTCTTATTCAGTGCAAGAAGCAGATGTAAATTCCACGTAGTTTTCATTTCTATGAGAGTGCTTTTCATCTTTCAGCTAGGAAAGCACTCACTTCATAAAGGCCTTTGTGTGTCTTGGGTGTCTTTCTCCAAGACATCTGTATAGGGAAAAAAAAAAGATCTCATGGTTGGGAACTTCTCATGGTGATGCTGTAAGCTTCTGCTCCAAAGTAATAACATATGTGGTACTTCCTACTTTTTCAAGCTCCAAGTCCAGTACCTAATGCAAGACTTATTTCACAGATCACTAAGTTAAGTTGCCACAGTGACCTTAACTGAACTACTTAACTCAAAATAAGTGGAAAATACCTAAAGGCCAAGCAGCAAGGGGAAGAACACATTAAAAAGGATCATTGAGAGCAATCCTCAAGGACACACTACTAAGGAGAATATGACTTCATGAAGTTAAAAAAACAGAAGCTTGGGCATAAATTACTAAACTCACAAAAGCCTACTTCTGGGGCCAAAAATTTCATAGACAAATGCAATGTACCAATGCAAAAACCACAAATTGAGATTACAGCTGCTTCTGTAACTGAAAAAACAAAGCTTGTGCAAGTAACTCAGAAAGAAAGGTAGTGAAGAAGATAAAGAGGTACTGAAAAAAAAAACATGTTTCTGAACGAAAGGAGAGGAGACCAGAGGGGCAGTTCCAACATTGCCAACCACATGCGCTCACCTGTGGATGTTGGTAATACTCGCCATATTCATAATGCCATAATTCATCAGCACCAGGACAAAAAGATGAATGGAATACCTTGAAGACAACAAAGCGAATATTTAGATAATTTCTATGTGACCTGGAGGGGCTGGCAGTTCAGAGTGAAGGAACAGTTTCTCATGAGAATGGCATAAATGTGATGCTGTATCAGAGTATCAGAAAATACGGATTATCACAATGACATTTTTATAGCCTGAATACCCAATATAGATTAACTCATATTGACAAGATGCTGTCAGTGTGTTTCATTCAGAGAAAGAGCAGCCTAGCTCAAAGTGCTCATTCAAACTGGATGCATCTTTTCCAAAAGAGCTGTCTTCACAACAAACTGGTGTGACTACCTGCCAGAACAAATATATCACAGATTAAATATCTCACTTACAAATGCTTTTGTGGCTCATTTTACTTTGTAGGCTTGGGGTGGTTATGCTGGTATAAATTTTGTCTTTTTTTTTTTAAATTTTTGCAAAATTAAGAAAGTCTTAAGACTAAAAAGACAACCCAGAAAAGCTGATATGAAGTTAAAAAAAATTTTTACCCAAGCCTTGCCTGCTTAGTGATTAAATACTCACCACCCAAAGCAGAAGACAGCAAAGTATATTCCAAAGAGGGTGGCAAATGCATGGCGAACAGCAGAGCTGGCATGACTGGGACCCAAGTAAATACGAAACCAAAAGGCAGCCAAAAGGGCAAATAGTTGACAGGCTACAAAATTTATCTGTAAAAGACAAACAAAACAACAACAACAGAAAAACTTGTAATTCTTGTTGAAGGAAGAGGAGTCTCTCCATTCTCAGAACAACAAAGAACCGAGCTAGCGAAGGGGAAAAGTGAGAGAAATAAATCTTTTGTTTGTTTCTCCGAATTCTCATTTATGAGTCCAAGTGGTAACTGTCCTTGGCCAACAAAAGAAGAGAATAAACAAAAGCACAGCCATCTGAAAACTCAGAGAAAAGCAAGAGCAATCTGCAGCTCAGTCACCAGCACAGCCCAGGTGCAGAGGACATCCTCTGTCCTCCTGGTGCAAGGCAGAGGCCAGAAAGCAGACCGGTGCTCTGAATTACTGCCTCTGTGCCCGACTTTCTCCACAAACCCCAAAACAAGGCCATATCAACAGGTCTGATGTGAAACATTTCTGCAAGCAGTATCTGGACAGCTTTGTTGGCTAGCTGAAAAGCTCCACAGCACAGCATCCTCCAAGGAGGCTTTTCAATGTGCCATTTTTTTCCAGAGTTCAAGAAAGCAAAAAAACAACCTTGCTCTACTAGCATGCAGATAGCTAAAGTAAAATGATTCTTAATTGTTCTGCTGCTGCTGCAAGTCTCTGATGTGCCTAGGAAGCAGTTGTAAAGAGCTAATGATGGCAGTAGGAGCAACAGGACAGGGACATGTAGAGGACAAGCAGTTCCTGTCAGGCACAAGAGCAAGCAAAAGCTGTAGTGTCCTCAGAGTAATGCTGACACCAAGATGTTTTCTTCCAGCCACCTTCCCTTTGACAGCTTCAGCATAAGTCACAAGAGGCAAAGGAAGAACAGAGCTCAGGAGCAGTCTCTAAAAGAGCAGCAGAGGACTTAGATATCACATCCAAAACTCCACCCTGGGCCCCAGACAGATGGAGTTAAATTCATTTATTCAGCTACAGTCCTTTATATTTTAAATTCATTCTGAGCTCTCCATCAGCATGTCATCCTAGAATGAGCAAAACTAAATAAGCTGCAACATTTTAGCAATCACTTTGATTAGGTGATTATCCCAAGATTTCAGTCCAGGACAGGATGATATATCACATTTGGAAATGCTCTGACATGCTGGCTGCCCAGAGCTTGTTGGATTCAACCAGACTTCTTGTCAGAAACATTTACAATGTGTTTAATAAGACACTACAGCCCCCAGATTGCTTTATTCTGGTAAACAACATCCAACATGGTGCTGTTAAATCAAATGCTTTCATTAAAAGGTTTGTTGGCTACATTACTGCCTGCAACACTGAAACAGAGGAAATGCAGCAATGCAATACAATAATGCAATTATTCAAACACTTGGATTCACTTAATTTTCTTACTTTGTAGCAGGAACAATATCTATTTATTAATTGCTCTTGTAAATTACCAGCATCTACAAACAGAAGATATCACAGAACTATAACTGAAGGAAGGAATTGGGAATGTCTTATCATGACAGTACTTTATACTTTACTTGAATGCTAGTTTTTACTTTTTAAGCCTTACACTGAAAACAAGAAAACAAAATGACACTGGTCTCACAAAACCAAAATGCTGTGGCACAAATTCCAAACTCTCATCTGGTCTGTTGCAATTCAGAACAGTAAATCTTCCCACTTCCCCTTCCACAGAAAAAATGGCTTAAGCGAGAACATTCTCTACAGAGTTGTTCTGACTGCATCCTTTCTATGCAAGTTTCCAAGATTGATGCATGCATCCAAATGAAAACTCAGTGAACTTTAAGTTTGCCTCAATATGCTCCCACTTACTTATGGTTATACTAGTACATCCAGGGAAGGTCAACTTTGTGGCATGCAGAACCCCTCTGATTCACCATAAAGAAAGAAAGACCAAATAGTCCAAGAAACACAATGTGGCCAATTGTTTAAAAGGCAATATTCCCTTCTGTGCAACATTGTCCATGGAAACTTTACACCATGAAAAAAACATCAAGATAAGCAACGCTTTATTTTTTACTTTCATCTACTTGTTGTATGTTCAGTCTGAGATGTTAAAGATGCTGGGATTCAGAGGTTCATACATGCTGCTAAATTCAGTGTGAGATTCCATGGCAGACAGACCCATGTCAGCATTTATATAGTTGACATGACAGGTAACCACAGCAGCAGCAGAAAGCAAGCAACAGCAACTTCATCACGAGCTAACATGAAGTGCCTAACAGCATGGCAGCCTTGTGTACATACCCTGCTACTACCCTGTACTGCTGCTTCCTCAGAGCATGCCCTACCTGGGCTACTTGGATTACGGGGGTACACCAACCATGTCACTATTACATCTTCACTTTGTTATGAAAATTCACCAAGAAAATTTCTTCCCTGCACTGCTTTTGCTGGAGTTGAGATAAATCTCTGTACCAAGATAAAAGCAAAAGTAAACCCTTGCCTTACACTGCATTCTGCTTACAATGTTGGAGAAGAGAAGAACTCTGAGGAGAAGAGCTTGGAGAAGAGAAGGCTCCAGGGAGACCTCATTGCAGCCTTCCAATATTTGAAGGGAGCATACAAACAGGAAGGGGAGCGGCTGTTTATGAGGGTGGATAGAGATAGGACAAGGGGGAATGGTTTAAAACTGAGACAGGAGAGGTTTAGGTTAGATATTGGGAGGAAGTTTTTCACTTGTAGGGTGGTGAAGCACTGGAACAGGTTGCCCAAGGAGGTTGTGGATGCCCCATCCCCGGAGGCATTCAAGGCCAGGCTGGATGTTGCTCGGGGCAGCCTGGTCTGGTGGTTGGCGACCCTGCACATAGCAGGGGGGTTGAAACTAGATGATCATTGTGATCCTTTTCAACCCAGGCCATTCTATGATTCTGTGATTCTATGAATGTTACACGGTTTTCTTTGCAGAGCAGCTGAACATCACACACCTAATACATTCAGCCATTAGCTGTCTCAGAATACTGGCACTCATTTACATTTTTTAACTGAATTTAGCTAGGTAGTAGCTTACAGAGGAATGGTTACAACATACCATTAAAAGATACAGATCCAATTTTAAGAAACCTAAAGATAAGCCTTTTAAGATCTGATTAAAAAAAAAAAAAAGTTGTTTAATATTTCAGGATCCGTAAGTGACTGTGATATTGTTAGAGACATAAAAATATACCATAATCCCTGAATGTCATTTGAACGTTACATGACATACCACAGCAGCATAAGGGAAGTGAGAAGGCTGCACCCAATGCATTGCTCAGGAGATCAAACCCAAGATACAAAAAAAAAAAAAAAGCAATCCAAAATGCAGAAAGAGAAGGCTTTCACTCATGGGCTGAGAACGTGCATGATTTGCTTTTGCCCTTCCTTCTGAACTGCAGCAACCTTCAACAACACAGTCCTTCTGCAGTTTTCTTCCCCCCAGATCCATATTTTTCTGGCAGGCAGCCATGCCCCAAAATACAACATGCTGCATTTGCTTGTCTTTGTCTATCATTAAGGCTTGCAGACTTTTTTTTTTTTTTTTTTTTTTAAATTATACTCTTCTGGATTCTCTCCCACAAAATAACTATCATCTACACTTGGTTTGTAGCTCCATCTCCTTGTACAGTATGTAATAGGATGCCTAACACAAAGAGGCCAGCTCCAGATCTTCAAATATGATATAGCAGAAACACAGAAACAAACTGAGGGTGTGCCAGGGAGTCATAATGCTTCTGGAGAAAGCAAGATGAAAGCCAACCAATATACCAACTACTGATAAAACTGCTATTTGATATCTGCTGGGGAAAATAAATAAATAAATAAACGTGAGCATTGAGGAATAGTTTCTGTACATCTGCACCTGGACACCTGCACTCAGAAAACAAAAGCACCCTCGTGACTTCTGATTTACACAAGGTTCAGTCTGAAGATCAAATTTAGCAGTACAGAGCTCCCTGAAAGGTACAGCACATAGCTTACTGCGAGACTAACTTTTAGTTAACTTTCTACTCTAAGTGCTGTGAATACTCAATCTCTCTGGAAGGTATAATTCCTCGTTTAAAACCGAGCACTGGACCTAGCACGAGATCTGATCTATTATCCCACAGAGTAACAGCATGATGTGATAGCTTTTCATATGACTGCCACCTCTATTTAGTTATTTACACATAACATTGTAACACGTGCACTCACATGCAGACATGAACACCGCCGGTTCACTTGACAGTGACTTTACCACACACCATCTAAAATGCATCATATTCTTCACTATACACATTTAAGGAAATCAGAACACATGACATTGACAAGGTAGATAATATATTCATTTCCTGTAATAAAACTTCAGAGGACATAAAGCCTATCTCATCACAGTATCCAGCACTAACATATGAAAGTCTTACATCTCAGTCTAAGCTATCTTAAGGCAGCTTTGAAATACAAAAGTAGACATCTCCAGTTTTGGAGAGACAAAGTGTGGAACAGTTTCAGCTCAACTGGAGTGATGATAACTTGTTTGGTTAAAAAGAATTCACAGTAACCCAGAATTTCTAAAGGAGGAAAGAGACAAACAAGGACCATTTAGTTGAACTCACTGCTAGACATGAGATGACAAAATATTCAAAACCTACGTCTAAGAGTGTTGTCCACGTGCCTCCTGAACTGCAAAAGGCTTGCTGCCACAACCACTGCCCTGAGGACCTTGTTTCAATGCCTGACCACCCATCAATGAAGGGCAAAACATGGGCAGCTGTGGCCATCGTGATGCCCAGGGGCAACAGGGACAGCAGCTGATCGGTGTAACCAAACCTGGCTGTATTGGGCGTGGGGGTTCTGTGGTCTGACAGATACCTTCACTTGAAAGACAAAAAGGCTTGAGGGGAATTGGGGTCCCCTTTCTAGTAAATGGCTTCCCTGTGCCACTTTGCTATGCAAAGAGAAAGGTTACCACTGGACACACATGACATCGTCTACTGTTTGCTTGAAAACCATCCATGAACCATATTATTCTCCAAATGGTGGTCCTAACTGTGCCCTCTATCGCTGGGTGAACAAACAGTGGCCATGTCTGTGCCTTATGCCGTTCTTTGAATGATGACTGTGTCTGTGCCTTATGCCGTTCCCTGAGTGATGGCTGTGTCTGTGTCTCTCAGCCTTCTCTGACCAGCTGGCATGCCTTGTCTCCACACTGTTCTCTAGGCATCCAGCATGCCTGGACCTCATAACACTTGGTGGAAGAACCACCCCCACGGGCTCCTCCTCATTTTTTGCAAGACCACGGGCATCACAAGGCCTCTTACCACGACTTCGTTCCCTGTCATTTTCTGAACAGTGAGTATGCCTGGTTGCCACACAATTCTTGAGACATTTGTCAGAGATCTTCAAACAGGCAGATTTTCAAATGAACTGGTGCTGAAGGATGGCAGCGGATACTCTAGATATATTGCTTAAGGAAATATCACTAAAACTCAATTTAGCAGAAATTCACTGTCTGCTTCTTTGTCCCGCATAGCTGTATTTTTACAAAAAGACCCACAGGCCTTTGCTCTTTTCTGGTATCAGATACTACAGGAAACCACAATTTTGTCAGTTGGTCAGCTGAATAACCCGCCAAACTTTGGTTTATGGTCAAATGGTTGCTTTTGTTGTGAGAGCAAACTAGGCTCATGGGGATGGGGAATAACAGTCTGCCATACCTCACCTCCTGAAGGAGACAGGTAAATGATGGACAGTTTGGCATACTGGAAATTGGTTGTGGAATTAAAAGAAAAGAAAAAAAAAAATATAAACCTGAAATCTTACAAAGAGAAAATGGAAAGTGCTTTTCTTCGCTACAAATTCTTGGGTCATGAAACAGAAAATGTGGCAGAAGGCCAAATCTGGCTTTACACCCTTGTAGTAAAATCATGACTAATATAGTCTTGGTTACTGCTCACCACAGTTCAGGGTAGTCACACTCCTCAGGAAGTTTAATTCCACTCATCCCACAATCCCTGCATCTGCAAATCTCCCTCTTTAACAAAGTGGTAATAGACATTTGAAGGTTACTAGATCACAATCTGGGAAGAGAAAATAAGTAAGCTTAAGCACATAATCCATTATTTTAGGGCTTTTAATATTTTCCTTATAGTTAAGTATCTGGAAGAAACATCCTCTATTCCGTTCTGACCACCAAGATACTTTGCTTTTTCTTTGCTACTTTTTTCCTCCCTTATACTTACAGAAAATCTGATCTCACTTTCCAAAAATCTAGGAGAACATAACAAACAGACCACACCATTCTCTCCCAGTTCCAAATGGCAACTAAGTTCTTTTCCCAAAATGGCCAGTCCTCTGTATATGAAAATTTTATTGACACTATTATTGACACTATTAATTTGAATTACATCTCATTCACTATGGAAATCTATGCAAAAAACACACTACTAAATTGTCACTCATTTGATGACAATGTGCTGATGCATCCCCTGTAACACACAGCCTTTGGGCATAAGCAAGCACGTTGCACACTCATACATGTTACAAACAGAGGTGCAAGGCAGTTATAGCACAGCCAGGCTGCCAGATTATTCCCAGCTGGCATTCAGGTCCGTGCCAGCTTCAACAGGCAACAGAGGATACAGATTGCCCTCAGTTTATAGACAGTGAAGATAACTCTCGTGTTATTCTAGGCCTTGTGCTCACTAGCAATATTGGACAATGAGGCTTTAAATCTACTATTCATCTGCTACACAAAGTGTGCAAACAGTATAAAAAGGACATCACAGCCCACAATCAAGATATTCAGTATTTGCTGCTGTCTACTAGCAAACCACTAAGCAATAGTTTAGGAGGCTGCTACAAGGTTTTTATCTTGTAAATTAGTATCTCTGCTCACTAACTTAACACAGATCACCAAACAGCTGTTTTCAGTGCTTGGAAAGGCATAAGGAAGCATATTAATAGAAACTACTGACAACAACAGCAACTCCCTCGCAAGTCAAACCACTGATTGTAAAGTCCAACAGTGATGGGGTACTGTTTTGAATAGGGGGTATCATAATAAAATATTCCTCTCCACTCAAGATCAGCCCCATCTTCCAGGAAGGTATCTTGCTTGCAAAGAAAAAACAAGCATTAGAGAAGTACAATAACTTCTTTTTCTCTGTTTAAAAGATTGTTTTGCACATATAATCAAAGACACCTGGCAAACAACATGTTTAAGTTCACTTTGTTGGAGACATCTCTACTTTGATGTTGAATAACAGACCTGCTGTTCTGATAGCATTTCATAACATCCAGATTGTGATATTTGAAATGGGTGTGTTAAGAATGAGAGACGGAATATCCTTTAATCAGATCATCTCAAAGATATCTGATACTTACTGATTTTTTTTCAAAATATTTTGATCTTCCAGACTATTTTTATGAATCCTAAGGACAAATATTCTCTGCAGAGATCACTTAACTCTATGCAGGGAAGTGATAAGTGCCCCCCAAAAGGAGGGTAATATCAGAGAAAACAAGTCAGGTTTCCCATTGCTACAATTCTGTCTCAGGCTTCCATGAAGAAAAGGGATTCATCTAACATCCAGCTCCCCTAGATGGTCACAGCAATACTCCTCTGCACAGAACTCAGGGCACCAAGAGTCAGCACAAACAGGCGTTTGGGAAGAAATCAGAACTGACTACCATGTACAAGATCTTATATTTTCTGTTCTAGTCCAGGCATTGTGAACTGCAAACAGCATGGAAACAAACTCATTTACACTGCAGCAATATTGATAAAGCTACTGAAAATTCAAATCTCCATTGTTACACTGAAACAACTAATTTGTGTCATAGGGGTCCTGTGGAAGGCTCTGAAGGGGCTGAAGCAAAGCAAACAGAACTCTGGGAAATAGCTCTCATGAGAGAGGAGAGAGTACTTGCATGATCAATTTCAGACTACCAGCCTCTTCAGCAGCACCACTAAATTCTTATAGCCCTGGCTTTTTTGCTGATGTCGTACGCTGAATATGGAGTTGGTAAGGTAGAAAACTCCAAATGAACTGTATCTTGGATTGTCATGCTGTTTTCATGGGTAAATTCTGCTTTTTCCCTACTTATAAGGTCAAATATCCTTCCATGATTTAGACTATAAACTTGAAACAGATGTTCTTTCTGGATTACCTCTACAAAGCCACCAGCAGAATAATCACTAGCAGGACACACAAACAGAGCTTCAGAACAGATTAAATCCTGAGTCATCGGAAAGCTAAAAAGAAAAACATTTGAGTAGAAAGTAAGTCTGGCAAGTCAAATCTAAATCATCATACTAAATTACACATTCACACACTTAGTTTCGATGGCTGATAAATTTAACACTTGGACCTGACCCAAATTCAGCTTTAGCTTGCTGTCAGCAACTTACACTGAACTATAACGACTCTGTATGTTGAACAGATGCTGAAGATGTGATCATTTATGTGCAATGATGTTCTGCTACTACCTGCAAGTCAGTAATTACCGTTCTCTCAGCGAGTTATGCCAAAACAGTGCAGGCTTTCACCAGAATGGGAACTGGCAAATCTAAAATAGCTTGCCCCATTATGTTGTTGCAGTGTTTATGCAATTCTATTTTCAGTTCCTTTTCTATAGAAAAATGTGCCCGTGGTCTTTAGAAGAACACACCAATAAACTGAGCAGTTGTGTTCACATTATTTTAATGATATCCCAGTGAATACATGCAATATAAAGAAACAAACATCTGTAAAAGAAAAAAAAAGTGCCAAATTCATGAGATATTCTAAACAAAAGGAAAGCTGTTGTCCTGTCCCATTCCTCCACTCCCTACAGAAACTGTCAGCACTGTGTTAAATTTAAACTCATTGTCCTTGGAATAAAGTGGCTTGATCAAAGACTAAGACTTTTAGACCTATCAATGGTATTACATAAGAATTTATTAGGTCCTTACACATCTAAAATCTGGAACATCATCTATTAAAATGATCTAAATCATGCCCTTAATATCTTAACATAAAAGCAACGTAAAACATAAGATATGATTTAAGACTGCATGAAAGGATTTCGCTCAAGGGAGCAGTAGAATTTATGTTTCCAAACACTGATGTTGCTGTTGGAATTGGCCCATCACAATTTCCCTTATTGTTAGTGGGGAATAAAGGCAGTTCGAGGTTGCAACTCATCTAATCCTAAAATACAAGTCTGACACAGGTCCTTCTACTGCCCATAAAAATAATCTAGATGAATAAGCTTAGCCATAGAAATGCATACTGCAGGTGTGAGAAGATGAAGCATACTCCATGCATTAACAGGAGAAAGAAATCTCCAGACTATGAAATAGGACTTCCATTTTGTTGGAAGAGGTGAGATTTTCAAAAATGACCCACAGCCCTTGGGGCTCCACTTTTTGTTTTACCACTTTAAGATGTCTTAAAATGGTATAACATTCCAGAAGCAGGTATTTCACAATAAGCAGAGCCCTTTTCAATTGCTTGAAATAGAGTTGGAAAAGATTTCAGAAAACAGTGCACCAGTGTATCAACTACCAGGTATGTGTGGAAGAGTTCTAAGGGAGCAGTGCTCTTATGTGATGGCTGTTATCGCACACAGCCAGCTTCCTACTTCTGCAGGCAGGTGCTGCAAACCTCAACGCTTCCTGCTCTCCTCCCTAAGCATTTTGCGTCTTCAAAACACTCCTAACAGCACTTACAGAAGAAACAAAGGAAAACTCTGGTGAGCACAGAAGAAAATTCTGGATGGAATGCAGAGGGACCTAAACAGGCTTGAGTAGTGGGCCCAGGAGAACCTTGTGAGGTCCAACAAAGCTGACTGCAAGGTCTTGCAACTGCATTGAGGCAACCCCATTATCCATACAAACCAGGGGATGAAAGGATAGAGACTGCCCTGCAGAAAAGGATTTGAGGGTACTGGTGGATGGCAAGCTGGACATGGCCAGCAACGTGCCCTCGCAGCCCAGAAAGCCAACCATACCCTGGGCTGCATCAAAAGATGTCTGACGAGCATGTCAAGGGAGGTGATCCTGCCCCTCTGCTGTGCGCTGCTGAGGCCTCACCTGGAGTATTGCGTCCAGATGTGGAGTCCTCAGTACCGGAGAGACATGGGCCTGTTGGAGCATGTCCAGAGAAAGGCCACAAATGTGATCCATGGGATGGAACATCTCTCCTATGTGGACAGGCTAAGAGAGCTGGGGTTCCTCAGCCTGAAGAAGAGAAAGTTCTGAGGTGACCTGATAGTGGCCTTTCAGTATCTAAAGGGGAGCTCCAAGAAAGAAGGGAACAGACTCCTGAGCAGGGTCTGTGGAGATAGGACAAGAGGAAATGGTTTCAAACTTAAAGAGGATAAAGATTGGATATAAAGAAAAAGCCTTTTACAGTGAAGGTGGTGAAGAACTGGAACAGCTTGCTTAGAGATGTGGTGCAAGCCTTGTCCCTGGAGACATTCAAGGCCAGGTTAGACCAGGCTCTGAGCAACCTGATCTAGCTGTGGATGTCCCAGTTCATTGCAGGGGACTTGGAATAGATGATCTTTCAGGGTTCCTTCCAATTCTAAGGATTCTATGATTCTATGACAACACTTTAAGTTGAGCTCAAGAAAAAGTATCCCTTCAGGGTACGGGCACTCACACACCAAGATGAAGATGTCTGTTCATCTGCCTTTGCTTCAGCCCAGCTAAACGTGGGGCACAGACCTCAGTGTATCACTGTACCCCTTCTGACTCTATAGAACCACAACACTTTCTGAAAGAGGTACTGCAGATATTCCCAGCTACCTTCCAGCATGTCTCCCTCGACAACAAAAGTGGATACCCAAGGGTTTGGGGAAGCTATCAGTAAGGGCCAGCAAAATCTGCAGTGAATCTGCTCAGTTCTGGACTCCCAAGACAGAATGAGTTTTCCATCTTCCTCCAGTGCCACTATCTATGGGCTCACCTGCTCCCTGTTTGCCCTGGGATGGACAAGATGGAACTAAACCAATAGTAAACCATTTGTATAGAGTAAACTTCAGTCTAGCCAACCTGTGCAACTGCAGAACTGGCAAGTTTCTGCACAACAGAGGAAAAAGGAACCTGGCACAAGGGGAAGGAAAATACACAGAACTGCCTTTTTTGTAATAATCTCTAGTCGCAACCATTTATTTGACTGGGAAATCACAATTTATATTTGGGTAATTATCTTTGCAAACATAACAGTTAGCAACTCTCCTTGATTCCATAAACAATGAAAACCAAAAGTTCTGCAGTTGCTTGTACAGTCTATCATTCCCACTCCATATCCTGATTCTACTGGCAGCTAGATTTTTTCAGACAGCCTTTTTGTTCATTATTTAGTCTTTCTCCAAGAGGTTGTGTATGGTTCTTTTTATTATTATTATTATTATTATTGAAGAGGACAATCATATTTGCCCTTTGCTATAATGGTGATTGCATAGAACTAGCAAACCTCAGTAAACTGTTAATATCATCTATCTGCTTTCACAGTCAGGAGATTTCAGTCATAAAATACTGTTCTCCCAATTATAATACAGTTTAAAGGAAAACTTACTGCTCTGTGGTGTTTAATATAAAATGTGTTTATCTGGCCTTCATTTATGTGGGCTGCAGACTTATTTTTAATCGCTTCAGAAGTGTGGCAGGAAGAAAAGCCACCAACAAAACTTGCGCAGCTACAATATCCTGTCATGGCTGTTCTTCCCTTCCTTTTTTCTGCTCACAATTTGCAATTTTGTACCATGCAAGAAGACAAGAACAAAGCCAAGGTGTTCAGTTACGTCTGTGTTAAAGCACCTTACATCTGCAGCAAATCTCTCTGGAAGCTGGACTTCGGAACACGTCTAATTTTAGGTGCTCAACTTCGGACACTATTGAAAACAAGCAACTTGAAAGTAATAAGCATTCAGGACTTCCTGCAAGTCAAACATCTCAACTGTCACTAAGCTAAACTATCTGGAAGTCATTAGTGCTTTGCTGAAACATTGTGCCCTGAATGAATTCCAGGGGCTCTCCTCCACAAAAAAAAAAAAAAAAAAAAAAAAAAAAAAGTTTCTAGTTTTCAAACTTAGCAACCATAACACAACAAAAACTAACAGGAAAACACAAGCATGAGCAAGTGTCAATTGGTGAGTAAGAAATGTAAACAATAAAAAAAGAGGAATTTGGACTTCACTATAAATTATATTTCACTGACTTCATTTACACTATGCTACATTTAAGGAAAAAAAAAAATCCTTGCCTCATTAAAAACATGCTGTTTCTTTTACACGTCCCCACCAGGGGCCCATAGTTCTAAATATATAATTCAGCAGAACTTTGGTTTCTAACACTGAAATTTTCCAAAGATAGCTGTGATATCAGTAGAGGAAAAAAAAAAAACAACCACACCCACATTTATATTACTTAGCCACACTATTATATTTTTGCCATGCTTATGAGTCAGCAATAGAAGAAACTTAACTTGATTCCCAATGCAAGGGAGAGCAATCATTAGGCAACAGGAGCCAGCCTCACTTTTTCCCCCTTAGGATTTCTTGGGGGGAAAAAAAAATAAAAAAATGCCCTTACATATTGGAATTATTCAAGTGATGCTCCCATTATGCAGTAACAAGCAACTTATTGTCCAAGAAAAAAGTACAGCAACTGAACTCCAGAATCTTGAAATCAGCTCTTCTCAATACTGTAAACTTGAACATAGCTGGGGGAAAGAAATTCAACAGACATGTAAGTTACATAAATAATTCTAAGTTCCCCTTCAAGTAAGCCCTTTACATTTAAAGCCTAAAAAAATGCTTTTAAAGAACTAGTACAGTGCATGATCTGCACAGCTAGCTTGCAAAACTTACTTCCATCTATCAAAAGGTTTTGTACTACTAATACCTGGCCATCTCAAAAGCACTCTAAAAATATTTCAAGTTTTTTTCTTTTCTTTTCTTTTTTTTTTTAATGCAAACTTAAGCTCTCCTAAAATACAGATGGAATTTTTCCCACAATAGTGGAGGGTTGTTAGGGTAGCATGGTTAGGTTGCGGTTGGACTCGATAATCTTTAAGGTCTTTTCCAACCTGAACAATTCTATGATTCTATGATTCTATCAGTTTTCCTGATGCTGGGAAGCACTCAAGCATATCCTTTATATTGGACAAGGGAAAGGAGCCTTGGAGGGGGAAGTGGGACAACAGGGACATGGGTCCCCATTGATGGCTTGAAGCCTCTCTAGGACGACGTCTGTATGCAGAAGCAGTCAAAGCAATTGCAAAGAGCTGATTCTAGACATAGGAAATAGAGACACACCTGCCATTTAGGGTCTCCTAAACCAGTCTGATACATTGCCCTTATTAATGACCACACTAAAAAAAAAGAAGTGTTGGAGAAAAAGAAAAAAGAGGAGGTAGATATGGAATACATTTTCTCTTCATAATTATTTAAGCACTGAAATCTAATTTAAAGCTTGACTTGACCCCATCTAAGCCAGAAAAACAAGAAATCCAACTGAGACAGTCAAGCCATTGAGGTAACGGCACATGACAAATTTATTATTGATAAGCAGTTGGATGACAGACTAACAGTAGGCATGTCAGAGCCCCATCAAAGGATGAAGGAAGACTACACCACAAACCTGCCGCACCACATCAGAGAGAACAGACAGACCATTAAACACAAATACAGTGTAAAAGATTAGCAGCATGACCTAAACTGAGAGGAAATGCTCAGCATAGAATCACAGATTGACCAAGATTGGAAAAGACCTCCAAGATCATTCAGTCCAATCATTCACCTACCACCAGAACTTCCCAACTAAACCACGTCCCTTAGTACAACATCTATGCGTTTCTTGAACACCTCCAGGGATGGCAACTTAAGCACTTCCCTGGGCACCCATTCCAGCGCCTGATCACCGGTTAAAATAACCAATTAAAATCAGAAGACATGTAGAGAGGAAGACATCGCAAAGCATATAAGCAGACAGTTATTTTCTAAGTAAATCAACAAGATAGCTGTAGCCTGGGCTCCTCAAATGCAGGACACTGGGCAGGTGAGCCCGAGTGCTGGCTGCCCTCTCTGCAGAGATCTGCTTCCTGCTGTACCAGGGTAAAGAAACTCAAGCGATGCACCCAGCGCTGAGTCAGGCCCCAGGAGAGGAAGAGGGCCATGGCAGCAGCCACACTCTGGGCTGACAGCTGCAGCTCAGTATCCAAAGGCATCAGCCAGAAGGCAGTCACCACAGAGGGGACAAACCCCAAAAGCAGCCTGCAAAATAAAGGATTTCCCTTTTAAGCTACTAAGTATTTCACTCTGGATACTCATGTTTTTTTGTATAAACATCCAAGTCCTCTCTGGCTCTGGGCAAGTTCTTGGCCTCAGCAGCATCCTGTTGAAATTAGTTTCACTGACCAATTTTGGACTGCATGAGAAATCATTTTAATCCTGTTGAATCTGCAGCCTTCAGCATTATCATGACTTTCTCCTCATGCAGAGAAACGCTGGGGGATGGAAGGGAAGAAGCCCTAGATCTATTTCTCTTATACTGCACATGTATACTTTCACCACAATCCTTTTTAACAGTCATATTTCTAAAGCAGACAGTCCAGATCCTTCACTTTGCTTTTGCATATTTAAGAAAAGAAATTTACTTTGTATTTTTTTTCCCCTTTTTACTTTGTTCACATTTTTATTTTTATTTCATGGCAAAGAATACCTACAATCATCCTTCAACTGACTTGTACAGCTACAAGACAGAAACATAATTGCTTTATGATTTTCCTTCTACCCTGGACCATTCCTGGCTCTAATACTGATTTTATTTGCTGTTTAGCACCAGCAGAATCTTTCTAACACTTTCTTTTTCCAAACTGCTGAGCCCAATTTCTTCTCTGCAACTGCAGGTTTGCAGTCAGGAATGAGCGTCCTAGTGGAGAAGCAGCAAGAAAGGTAACACTACATCAAAGTTACATACTCCGAATAAAAAGGTAAGCAAATGTTTCCTCTTAGAAGTCTAATATATTTCACAACATACCACAGCAATATGCCTACACTTTTAGCATAGTGGTACAAAACAGGCAAAAAAAAAAGAAAAGAAAACTGAGTGTAGTGTTATTGTTGCTGTGGCAACTACAGACCACAAATTTTTGCCTCAAGGGAATTAGCATGAACACAAACATAGACGCAAAGGCATAAACAGCTGTGGGCGCTAACAGTGCCTACAACTCACTGTGGATGTAAAACATCGTGCCATCAGAAACTGGATGTAAATCAAAGAGTAAGTCCTTTAGATTCCCAGTTGCTGTCTCCAAATCGTTTGTCTACACTTGTTACTCCTCATCTTTGTTACAGCATACACTGTAAAACATTTCCGGAAACCCTGTAGTGTAAGAGATTTAAATGTAAGATAAATTAAACTAAGAAACAGCAGTATTTCTGAGTGAACAAAGTAATTCTAAAAACATCTCTCCTGCAAATAAATAAATCATTGATCTACCAGCTGGAAACTGATGGCGCAAATACTTCCTGCAAACCTTCAGTGGTCTGAAGCTGTTCTCGCTGTGCACATATGAGATACACAAAGTCAATATTGTACTATTCTTTAACACTCCCTTGCACTGATAACAGGAAAAACCTACTTTCAGTAGTTTATAATGCCATTTAAGCTAGGCACAAGAGTTAATAATTAAATCTTTTCTGCTCAAGTGGACTTGGGGAAGAAAACAAACAAACAAGCAAAAAAACACAACGGTATGTGTGAGCATGAAAACAAGAATGGAAATTATCTGAGAAATGTTGGGAGCAGGGTGTCCTCAAATGTCCTGGTTTCTTTTCCTTGTCTCCTTGCTTTCCCCATTCCTGCCCTATCAGCATACCAGTGTCAAATGACACTTGAACAAGAAACCACAAATGAAGAAATTGCTCAAGTCGACCTAGAGCTTTTGTCAGAAGCCCAGGGCCTGTCAAAGGAGCAAATGATCAGCCTGTGCATGAAAGCCGGCAGCTGAATTGTTCTCTTGGCCTGAGATAGCTATTGATTTATTATTACACATGTAATCCAAAAAAACTGATCTAAAGGAATATTTTCCTTTCCCCTTTTTCCCTCCCAGTTCTCCATCCTGACTCATCAGTGAACTGGAAGGCTGCAGAATATAATCTGATACTGAATCTTAAAGTTGGAAATCTCTGAGTTTGTCATATTTTGGTCTAGGATCTACTGGGCAGATACATGCACTCGGGAATATCTGCCCTTCAAATAAGTCATCTAGACAGACAGCCTAAATGCTTCCAGGAAGCATCCCACTCACTATGGTGCAGAGTTCACTCACAAGAGGACACACCCAGCAGACGTTGGCAAAATCCCTATTATCCAGCAAGCCCTCCACCCAGAAACACCAGGCAAGTGTTTAGAGTCCTTAAACACCACCTGCAAAAGACATCCAGAAAGAGAGAAATGATGTTCTGAAAACCAAGAATGAAGATTTGTTCTAACATTTTGTACTTGTTTTGTCTAGGACCAGACAGCACTGTGGAAGTCATGCTATAAACAGATCAATTAACCTCTTGTAGTCGCTGCAGTACCATTTCTGCTGTTTAAAAAAAAAAAAAAGAAGGAAAAAAAATGGCAAAAACTTTCCAAGCTGGTAAATCTGTCTAGTTAATAGTTACTGTTTTGAGGTTTGGTTTAAAAGCTATTTTCCATGTGCATGTTCTAGTATTATTTATAGAGGAACGATGGAGCACTACTACTGAGGAATTTTTAATGTTTCAAATTTTGAAACACTTCTGTTTCTGAAATACACTCGCAAGTTTTGTTTACTTACATCATTAAGATTAATGTTTTCTTACCTGAAAATTTCTTATGATGAGGCAAGTCTGAAACAGTGAAGATTATTTCCCTTCCAACTCCATTAAGGAGGCAACATAATGTAAGCAGCCAAAAGAAGTTTTAAAAAAACACTGACATTAGAAACTATTGCTTGTATCTTTCTTTTTGCAGTTCCGCAAAGCTGTGTATAATGCCTTAAGCCAGGAAATAAAGGACCAGTGAAAATTAACTTTTCAAATTAAGCTCATAAAAAGAGATAATGATCGCATCCAACCTTTCCCTGGGGAGCGATCAGCCAAAGGGTTTTCCTTTACTCATTTTTCTCCGAGTGCAATTCTGCCTGTTTGCCGAGCCACAGCAGACTGACCTGATATGGAGCAGGCTGGATTCCACCCAAAAGTAACCAAACAAGCCTGACCAGTGCTGTACCCAGATGAAACCATCAAATTCAAGTCAGAGATGTCGGCCGTGCCGATGTCAGCAAGTAACAAGGCCCAGAGAAGTAGACCTGAAGAGCAAAACAGCTAATGCCAAGGACCCCACACTCACATTACTCGGCATCTGGTGAGCCCAGCTTTGGATAACCATTAGTGTGCCCTTCAGGAGCTGAAGCACTGCAGGGTCCTGGAGCCTATCCTGGGACTTCATCTAGTCTGAAAGCAACCCAGTTCTCTGGATGCTCCGCATAAGCTTCATGTACAAAGCAGTCAAGTGAGGACAGCCAGGAGATTCATTCCCAATTTGTTATGTTAATTGCATATTAACATAAACACTCTTATTAGCAGAGGATGGTAAAAATCTATGCATCAGACTGTAATTCTAAGAGCAAGCCTGACTGTCTGGAAACCTTCTAAATACTCCCACTTGACTACCTGAGCACCCAGGAGACTCAAGCTTCTGTACCCTGAAGGCCATCTGTAGCTACCAGGTCACATACAGGATTGTTTCACACCAAGAGGAACTCAGCTTGCTGACATCAAACCCTTCACCTGGTTTTGGATAAGTACAAAAGTTCAGATTCACCTCTGCACTGATGCAAAGTCCAGTGCCCAGGGAACAAGAGCAACATCTGCAGCTTGGCAAGCCTTCATCCAGAGCTGCCCATCCTCACTAACTGCAACAGCAGCCAAGGAGCAGCCAGGGCACTAAATACCATGCCAGACCAGTCAACACACAGCAAATCCCAAGCACCAGGGTCTCCCCTGCAGAACAGAGCCAGCTCTGTGCTCACTGCCTAGACCCCTACGCCAATGCCCATGATGCTCCATCACTACTTCACGCCATCTCAAAATAGCTGTGGGGCACTGCTAAATCATTCCAAGCATGATTAATGCACAGGGAAGGCTTCAGGAAACTTTATGCAGCACTCTTAGTATTTATTTTTCCAGATATCATTTGACACAAATGAGAAGGAAAGTGCTTGAAAAGGGGAAAATTGCAGGCAGCTGATTCCAGTTGCACTTTTGCCTCTTGCCAAATGAAAAACTTAATAGGACAGACTTTGTTTCAAGGAATGAAGGGATGTGGAAATGTTTACACACATAGTATCAAGAGATCAGCCATGCGGTCCAAGACTGTGATGCCAAACTAAGTGAGAACACAATGAAAATGGCAGCGCATGTTTCTAAAGCAGAGGAAAATGTGTATTGTTGCATTTATTAATAATAACTGACTTGAAGAGAAAGCAATGCTCTGGAGGTAGCCTTGCCCTTTGGGAAGCATGATGCCTCCACCCCAGGGCTGACTCAGTGATATCTAGCATCCCAGAGCTGGCACAAGCAGGTACAAGCAGAAGGGTGGATTTGCTCTTGAAGCACAAAAAGGCTGGGCAGCCTGTGGGCACTACAAACCCCAGTTGGATCCAAAATGGAGTCAGCAAGGCTGTGTTTCTGTTCCTGGAGTGGTGCGTCCTTCATTTCTTTTATGAGCTATAGTTTTACAAAATCTGGGTACTGAAAAGTCAGAAATATATCGACATCAAAGCTGGTTTTGGCAACCTATGGACTGCCTCTTTGTAAAGGTGTGATATCACAGAGATTTCAAATCATTTTTCTCAAAGAACTAGGGTTTATGCAGCTTTATTTTTTTCCAGTTGAGGGTGTGTCAAGCAAGGAGGCAGTGAATCTGACAGTACCCCTGCAATTGAAATTTAAAACACTGGATTTTCAAATGCAGAATGACTGGCGTTAAGGAATTAAAATACAGCAGAGTTCATACCAAACATGAATAGTTGTTGCTGTTACCCTCAATTCCCATTTCTCAAGTAAAAATCAGACATTAACTCCACTTATGTTTTCAATGAACTTCTATCTTCAGATCTTGTCTCAATCTGTAACAAATTAGTTTTTTCTTCTGCACTGCATCTTCTAATGTTTCTATGAATACCACTGAAGAAACCCCAAAGTTCCCTGCCTAAGTCTGCAGAGTTCCTAGAAAGCTAAATATTTGTCTTTCTGGACTCCAAAATCTGAATTAGAAAAGCCATGCAAAGAGTCTCAGGACTAATAAGCCTTCCAACTAGCTAAAAACAAGAAGTGGAGAAGCAACACTGAAGTTGAAAAAAATGCTAAATTTAACAACCCCGCAATTCTGAGATCAGAATTTCTGTTGATGTTTGTTAAAGGAAGTGTACATATATACACACATATAAAAATAATAATAAAAACCCCAACACAGTTCATGAGCATGCTTTGAGTTATTCCAACCCAAGGAATGGGCAGAAAGACTGCTCTAATACTTCAGCTATTTCAAGTCTCAGTCAGATATGCGCTCTTCAGCTCCTCAAAGAGTTAGTGTTTGATGTAAGCTGCTGCCAAAACATAAATACGCAGCAGTGAAAGGACAAACCATGGCATACAACTAGCAGCCAAAGCATCCAGTGTTATATTTGAATGCACATTTTTCACCTCTGGGGTATTGCAGCAGGCCCCATCAATGAGGAACTGAGACAACGTTCATACACTGTTTTTTTGACGGATGCTCCTTGAACACCTAATTTATTTCCTTGAAAATCAATAGCCTTCATGCTGTCAGAGGCAGGTGAGGGCCAGGCCCGCTAGCAGCTCTGGTTTGCTGTACCGCAGCTGATACAAAGCACATAGACAGTTACTGCCAAGGCAACAGGTAACCCAGGATATCAAGGGGCTGTACTGCAAAACAACCCTGAGATCCGAAACTTTGAGATCAAATGTCCTCACCCTTCAAACCTCAATTACATCTAGAGATGCCTAGAGCTGAGGAAGGCATGGTAAAAAAGTCGTATGGATAAATGGTGCCACTAAACAGACTTCTAATATAACTTTCAATATAGTATTTATTTCTTCACTGTATTCATTCAAAATGCACTTTGTTTAGAGACATTACACTGTTGGAAGTTTAATTACTGTATCTCACTGATTTGTGCTAGAGGAAAACATCACAAAAATCAGTGAGTTAGGGTACGTGTGACAAAAAAAGTACTATATAAGCATACTGGAGGGATGGTGCTCCACAATTAGTGATTTGTGGCATATGTGACAAGAAAAACAATCAATACGCCTCACAGCACTTCTCCTCCCCATCCCAACCCAGCCCCCGCTTTTCTCTAACATTGCTGAAGGTGTGTCATTGACATAGCCAGATATTTTTAGCATACAAGTCAGCTAAACTTCAAAGTCTGCTTTCTTGGGAGATGAGGATGTATTGAACACAAAGTCTTTTCATCCTCTTTCAAGCTCATTAATCTTGTTACTGAATATAGCTCTCCTTAAAAATAATATTTCAATGCTAAATTCAAAGATAAATCATCCATTAAAGAGACAAGCAAACGCACTCTGAGACTTTGGGATTATATTAGCATCTCAAGCAGCAAACACTGTTATGTTCTCAGGCAATACGCTGCCTAGTAAATAAAACGTGAACAGCCTGCCTGGTACAGCACGCAGCTACTAATTACACCCTCTGGAACTCAGCATGGTTTTTAAACCTACATCACCATTCGTAAAATGAAGAAAACAACCCATGTGAAAAACGACATTTTTCAGATTCATCTCTCTTTTCTCTGATCAGTGTGACACAAGAGCTGCTTAACAGATGACAAAACATTTTCCATCTACCACGGCTGTAGCTTTCATAACCTTGCTTTGAAAGGGTAACGATCACTACTTTTGTTTTTTCTGCCTTCAGCTCAGCTCTTTTTCTGATCTTTCTCATAGATTAGAACCTCTCTCAGAGCACAGAGAAACCCAAAGACAGAACTCCGGAAGCCCTGGCACTCAGCATGGCCCCACACGCTGTAGTGGCAGGGAGTCCCTCTGCTTGAGCGTGTGCTCAAGGAAAACAAGCAAGTGCACCAGTGCCTGCTGTCAGCAACAGGGACAAGCTGTCCCTGGGACTAACACAGCGCACAACCAGACGTGGAGGATTTTCCCCACAGACAGCATCGCCTTTGTGCCAGCTTGGCTGGACGAGATGTCAGGGTGCTGAGAGCTCGGAAGGAAAACCTGCAGTCGGCCCAGTGTCGTTATAACATCATTGAATCCTTAGAGTTGGAAGGGACCTTTAAAAGTCATCCAGTCCTTATTATCTGGTGAGTCAGCCAGCCTAACCTAACCCTGTGCAGCCATGGGTCTGTGGATACGCCAGAAAGGCAGACATGTGCCATTCATGGCTCCTGTTTGCTGATCACAGCACAGAATGCTTCTAAATGATTGCCTCTCACAGTTATACAGTACTCACTGATAGTCATAAGCTTTTATCATTTGGCAGTTCTACTCTTGAGCAGCAAAAACCACTTTCTGTTAAAGGAAGGAAAATCAGCATGTTTTGGGTTTTAACCTCTGAAATGCTGCATTTCTTGCACAACTTTGCAAACAAACAACAGTAAGAAACGGCTCTCAGCAGCAGCCCCTCTGCCCACAGAGAACGGCAGGTGAGCCCCCATCTCTGCCCGCTCTTCCCAGCCTGTCTGCCGCCCGTGTTCGTGGGGGCAGAGCTGAGACTCGGCAGCTCGGCCAAGCCCTGTACAATTCCCAGCCTCAACTTCCTCGTCCCTGAAAGTGCACGGGAACGCGCAGGTGCGTGTGGACACGGACAATGCAAGGTGTGGAGGTCAGCAACTGTCTAGAAGCAACCAGGAGCCACGAAGCGTTTGGTCCAAACCTACCGCACCAGCAGGCTGCTGCGTTTCACCTATCTCCGGACAGGGGCTCTGCGTTTCATCACGCACTCGCACGCTGCCAGAAGAGACTGCTGTACCTCCTCCCTAGAGCAACGACCTCAAACGCAGCTCCGAGCGCGCCGGCCCCTCTCAGGAACGCATTCGGAAGCACCTGAGCCGCTCGCGCCGTGCTGTCCGCGTTACAAACTTCCTGGCAGCAGCTCAGCTCGCGCCGCGCGCGGCAGCATCCCCAGCAGCAGCCACCCGCCTGGGCACCGCCACAAAAACACGGCGTCCCACCACAAAACAGAGGAAGCCGCGCGCCCGCCCCGCACCTCGCTGCCGCCGGGCCGCCCTGCGGGCAAGGCACAGGGCCGCGGACGCCGAACCCTCCCTAGGCTGCGAGCGGCTCACCTGGTCCAGCGGGATGCCGAGCAGCGCGCTCAGCGGGTGTAGCAACGTAGAGCCGGTGGTGCGATGCGGGACTGCGGGCGCCTCGGCCATGCCGCATCCCCAGCGGCAGTGACAACGAGCCCGGAGGCACCGCGCCGTCCTCCCGCCGACACCGCCCCGCGCCGCGCCGCCCGCCAGGCCGCAGGGGGCGCTCGGCAGGGCGGGGCCGCCCAAACGGCCGCCCTAACGGCCGGACCGGCGGGGGGGCCGCCGGCGACAAACAGCCGTCCCCGCCCTGAGCCCGCCCAGCTTACCTGCAGCCTCGGGCCGGCCGCGCCCAAGCGGAGTGCGTTGTAAGCGATCGCCAGCTGTAGCGTGGAGCTGTGGGAATGGCTTTCAAAAACTTCGAGTACACTGAGTGAATAAGTGCACGGCTGAAAAACCCAGCAAAATTGTAAGGGATGAGTTTAACAGCAACATCTCCAGTTGCCTAAGTGGAGATAATTTGTACACATGTAAATAGCAGTGCACACACGTAGAGCTGTAGAATCATTAAGATTGGAAAAGACCACAAAGATCATCTAGTCCAACCACCAACCCAACACTCATGCCCACTAAACCACATCCCGCAGTGCCACATCTACCCTGTTCCTGAAAACTCCCAGGGATGGTGACTCCACCAGCTCCCCAGGCAGCCTGTTCCAATATGTGAACCCTCTTCAGAGAAGAAATTTTTCCTAACATCCGACTTGAACTTCTGCAGCACAGCCTTGAGGCCATTCCCTCTCATCACTAGTTACCTGGAAGAAGAGGCCAACCCCCACACCACACTACAGCCTCCTGTTCAGTAGTTGTAGAGAGCGATGAGATTTCTGCTGAGCTTCCACTTCTCCAGACTAAAGAATCCCGGTTCCCTCAGCAGCTCCTCATAAGATTTGTGTTCTAGACACTTCACCAGCCTCGTTGCCCTTCTCTGGACATGCTCCAGGGTCTCAGTGTCTTTCTTGTAGTGAGGGGCCCAACAGTGAGCACAGTACTCGAGGTGTGACCTCATCGGTGCTGAGAGGGACTATCACCTCCCTACTCCTGCTGGCTACGCTATTTCTGATACAAGCCAGGATTCTGTTGGCCTTTTTGGCTGCTTGGGCACACTGCTGGCTCATGTTCAGCTGCCTGTCAGCTAACACCTCCAGATCCTTTTCCTCTGTGCTGCTTGCCAGCCACTCTGCCCCAAGCCTGTAGTGATGCATGGGGTTGTTAGGACCAAACTGTAGGACCCAGCACTTGGTCTTGGTAAAGTTCATACTATTGGCCTCATGAACCCTCACAAGAAAGGAAAACAAGAGGTTTTCCTTTTTCCAAGAGGTTGTGTATGGTTCTATTTTATGATTATTATTCAAGAGGACAGTCATATTTGCCCTCTGCTATAGTGGTGATTGCATAGAATTAGCAAAACTCAGTGAACTGCTAATATCATATGTCTGCTCACAGTCATGAGATTTCACAATCCCTGCATCTGTAAATCTCTCTCTTTAACAACGTGGTAACAGATATTTGAGAGTTACTAGATCACACTCCAGGAAGAGAAAATAAGAAGGCTTAAGAATATAGTCCATTATTTTAGGGCTTTTAATATTTTCCTCATAGTTAAGAATCTGGAATAAACATCCTCTAGTCTGTTCTGACCACCAAAATTCTCTGCTTTTTCTTTGCTACTTTTTTCCTCCCTTATACTTACAGAAAATCTGATCTCACTTTCCAAAAATCTAGGAGAATGTAACAAACAGACCACACCATTCTGTGGTCTGAGAGATGCCTTCACATGGAAGACAAGGAGATTTGAGGGGAAGCTGGGGGCCCCATTCCTGGGGATGGCTTCCCTGCACCATTTTGCTACTCAGAGGGAAAGGCTGCCCTTGGACACAGGAGCTGCTTGATGCCCATGCCTGCTCCATGGACACTTCTGGCCGTCAAGGCCAGCCGTACTCTTGGTGAAGAGCCTTTCCCTAATACCCAGCCTCAGCCTCCTCTGATGCACCTCTGTGCCTTCCCCTTGGGTCCTTTCGCCATCACCAGAGGAGAAGAGATCAGTGCCTGCCCCTCGGCTCCCCTCATCAGGAAGCTCTAGTCCACCATGAGGCCTTCCCCTCAGTCTCCTGAACTAGAAAAGGAGAAAACAAAAATGGAATCACTTTTAAAAGCTTTGTAATTGTAAATGGTGTTAAAGTTATAAACTAAAAGAAGCAAGAGGGTTTTTCGAAATCCCACAGATTTATAGCCGATTGTGCTTTATCAAGAGTTTGGGCTGGATAATCTCCTTATGTCCCTCCCAACCTGTCCTACCCTATGATCACAGAATCATGGATTCATCAAGGTTGGAAAAGACCACTCTAGTCCAACCGCCAACCCATCACTACCTCACCACTCTTCAGAGAAGAAGTTTTTCCTAACATCCAACCTGAACCTCCTCTGATGGCAACTTCTCCCCTTCTTATACTATGGCACCCCTGTCATTCTTATTTTGCGGTGCTCAAACCTGCGCACAGTGCTCGAGGTGATACCGTACCAGGCAGTGCAGAGTGGGTCAATTCCTTCCCTAATCTGGTTAGCATGCTCAAAGCAGGGAGTTTAAGTCATGTGGAAGAAGTTGCTAGCCGTGCATAAGGCCACCTAGTATATTCCATTAGAATTTCCTTTTTCCAGTTTAATATTTGCCAGCCTGAATGTATTTGGTGGAGGTTTCCATGGCTGTGACTGCCACAACCAGATTGTTAAATTGCTTGCTGAACTTCTGCTAAAATTGATGACCTGCTTTTGGGAGTAGAATGTATGTGATTTATTGCACACACTACTCCAGGAAAGCGACCGCACCTTTAGATGGATAGCTGTCCTGAAAGCAAAGAAGTGCCTTTCACCATCCTTGTGACACTACTTAGTGACCAGCTGAATGAATCTTGGGGAACAAACACACATAGCCCACCTGGAGACTCAGGAGCTCAGTGTATAACTTAACTTCTCTGAAGGCCCTGTGCATTTTTCAGCCTCTCACCATTCCTCCATGTGATGAGCTTACTAGCACAAGAGGCTTGGTGAAGGGAAGCAGAGTAAAGTTTGCAGAAGATGTGAAGAAATAGACATGGAGATAAAAACATACATGGAGATATGGTTAGGAGGGCAGCGAGTGCAGTGAGACTTGGAATCTCCTTCTCTAGAGATATTCAAACCCACCCGAACACTTTCCCGTGCAATCTGCTGTAGGAAACCTGGTTGAACTAGATCTCCAGAGGTCTCCCTTCCAACCCCTATGATTCTGTGATCTGCAAGATCATAAAATCACTGAATGGTTTGTCTTGGAACAGACCTTACAGACCATTCAGTTCTAACCTCCCTCCCATTGGTAGGGTTGCCATCCGCTTGGTCAGGCTGTCCAGGTCTCCATCCAACCTGGTCTTGAACACTTCTACAGCTTCTCTGGGCAACATGTTCCACCCTCACCACCCTCTGAGTCAACAATTTCATCCTAACCTCTAACCTAAATCTCCCCTCTTTTAGTTTAAAACCATTCCGCCTTGTCCTATCGCTATCTGCCTGTGTAAAAGGTAGCTCTTCATCTTTTTTATAATTCCCTTGTAAGTACTGAAGACTACCATGAGATGAGGGTGGAACAGAAGTTTGACAGGAGAGAGAAGATTTTATTAGATAAGAAACTCTGGGGAAAGTCACAGGGGAAGCAGAGATTGATAACAGAGGGGAAAAGAAAACTGGAGTTATTAGAAAAATGGTTTCTACTAAAAACTGTTATTCCTGAATTTTGGTGTTCCTTTTATTGTTTAGTTAGTAGCTTTGGAAAGCATTAGCTAAAGTTGCTCTGCAACTCACAGTCATGAAAGGCTGGTACAACTTAAGAAGGTGAATGTCGATCCTAAGCTGTCACCACCAAGAGAGTGTGGTCTGTTATCTCTCTGATGCAGTCTTTGTTGCACCTACACCCAAACAAGCTCAGATGGACCTAGCTATGGTAGCCTTGCTCTACTGCCATAGTTGTTTTATAAGCTGATTGGAAATTTTATGTCACTGCCTGTCACCTCCTTCTCCACTGTCAGGATGACCTACAAGTTGTCGTAAGAGAGAGTTGTTATGACTGGTCAGACCAAAAGGTCTCTTCTCTCTGATGGTGACAGCTATGGGTGCTTAGTCAAGATATACAAGAGAAATGCCAAACATGGAATGGCCCTCTCTTTGTATTCTGCCAGCTTCTAGCCATCAGGACCGCCTGATGAAAATTTCATTTGTGATGTCATGTTTAATAGCCACTGGTGGGCCTACATTTCCTATCTAATATCTTTTTGAATTCACTTATGTTTTTGGCCTTGACAATACTACTACTTAATTATGTGCTGTATGAAAAAGTACTTCCTTTTGTTTGTTTTAAATCAGCTGCCCTGTAATTTCTTTGGGTGCTGTCTTGTTTTTGTGCTGTGAGAAATAAGTGAACAATCATTGCTTAGTCACCTCCCTTGTGCTATTCATAACTTTTTATATCCCTAGTAGTCTCGTCTCACTGAAGAGTCAATGTAATCTCTCTCTATATGGAAGTTATCGATATCTTCCTTCCTGTTCTTTCTTCCTTTTTTTTTTTTTTAATGGAGATTATAGTTTTACGTGATAACAATGCTTTGTTCTACACTCCTTTACCAAAAATTCTTAATGTCAACCCTATTGACTTCAAAGTCTATTTTCTCAAAGGTCATAGGTAGAGCCTAATGCATCTGCATAATCAAGAGTTGTTATTTTCCTGTGTACATTAATCAATATTAAATTGTGGCAGTCCTTAAAATACTCCACAATACGATATTGTGAAATATTCTTCAACTCTGTAATCAAGCTTTGATTATCCTGAGTTTTTACATCCTTGCTAAGCTTGTCATCTCATCTCCTTTTCCAAAAACTTATTAGTGTGTTCAACAGGACAGATTCCTTTGTATTAAGTTCTATCTTGACATTTGTTCTCATCCCTTGTTTATTACTTTTTAAACAGCTGGAAATCCTTGAAGGGATAGCCCCTACTATTCTGTGCTTATTTAATTGCTGTGGATAAGAAACCTTACCCTGAAGCTCTGGAAATACAAATATACTTTCTTGACAGGATTGGCATTAGCCACACATTTTTCAGAGAACACTAACGGTTTTGTGATGTGTAACTTATTTACAATGGCTATATTTTTCCCATTACATTATATTTACCCGAGTGCCAACTTATTTCATCTTCTGTTCTACAGGTTGCTTTTGGGAGTGAGGAGTGCTGCTCAGTAATTCTCTGACCCTGTCTGATTGACATGGTGAGTTTTACTTTTCAGTGGAAGTTTTTGTTTTACGATTTAAACAGAAAAAGATAATTCAATGGAGAATGTAGAGAGGTTGTAATGACAGCAATTGAATCAGGAAAGCTGAGAGAGGAAGTGGTTGTCCTTTTTTGTTTTCCCTGGGTAACATCAGTATATGCTCATGGTACTGAAGTTGTAGCACTGATGATCTTTGCCATTATCAAAAGAGAATGTTACTCGCACATTTACCCTCCTTCAGAAATCATGGAATAATGATTTTGGTTATTTTCGAATAACAGTGAATTAGAGTCAGGATCTATTGATATAAAATTAAAGAAAACAATGAAAAATAGCTGATATTTACTTTATAGTTTGTGGCTGTCTTTGAAAACATAAGGCTCTCTCTGTATAGACTTGAGATAATTTTGCTGCTGCTGAGAGGGCTCTCTTGACCTTTAATAAAAACAGCAGTGACAAGGCAGGGACACATAAATATGAAAGCATTCTTTTTTTCCATTTATTAGTTACTTGAAGATGAGATGATTTCTATTAGATCTTTTTGTGACCTTTGCTACTGTTTACTGAGGAATATTTTCAGATTGCATTACTTATAGTTTGTAAGTAATGCAGCTTGAAAATAAAAACTTAGAAGGTTTGTGATTTACAAAATAAGAAATTGCATAAGTTGAAGATTGGTAAGAATTAATTACTTATAACTAATAAGAGAAACATAAGGGTTCATAGAAATACCTCAGGACCTACGCAGTTATTATTGGATGAATGTCAATTTCAGTCCAACTGAAACTGCATTTAAGGAAATCAAGAGAAGAATATCATAAAGAAAACAGAACTACCGAAATAATGTTTTATATTAAGGAACAAATAAATAAATGAATAATAATTTTTATATTTCTAAGAAAGGACAAGAATACGCTCATGTAAAAGCAAATCATAGTCACTGAAAGGTTTTGATATTAAAATTCCAAAATTCTATTTGTAATTTTACTAGGAACCATTGGGACATCCAGAAGTTAATTTAAGTTAGCATGACTTTTCAGCTTCTTTGCATTACGCTTTCACGGGCAACAATGTTTTTCTCTACTGTCATCCCAGTCTTCACAGAACGAGTACCTTAGAGTTTGTTCTCTTCTACCATCTAGAGGGGAAACTGTACAACATGAACAAAAATCATTTTAACTTTGCCAGAAAGTTAGATAGAGAAATAGTTCCAATTCCTTGTATTATTTTTATTTAGGGAAAAAATAAAAACAAAACAAAACAAACATACAAAAAAACCTACATTGTTGATAGAGTTTCCATGAGAGTTAATCAATTTCTGGTGTCAATCAATATATAAGTTGTTTTTTTTTTTTTTTTTTAAATACTGTTTTCCACAAATTCTTCTTGCACCAAAAATAATTGGTAGGAAAAAAAGATGTTGAAACCAGCAGGGCTTAGTTGGCAGAAAATTATTCTGGTAATTTTAAAGCTGTAGGTTTTATCCTGTAGAATCATATAAAGAAAAATAAAACAAAGCAAACAAGTCCTTTCAATTATAATTAAAAATTTTGTGGAAAAGACTAAATAACATGGGAGAAATCTTTCAGCACTGTTGTATGGATTTAGAGAGCCAAACAAATATTTTATCCAATAATATTATCAAATAATGGTTTTAGCTAAATTGACTGCTCCACTACAAGTATAGACTGAACAAGATAGCTAGTAGCACTAGTGTTTACTTTTTTTACTACCTACAGAAAACTCCTACAAGGTGCAATTGTTTGTACTATTATTCTAGTTGTGGATAGTAATAGCTTTTTGAAATAATATTGAAAGAAATATGGATAAGTATGATTTGAAGCTGATGAGTGTTATTTAAGTTGAGCAATATATTAATGATGAAACTACAGGAATTTCTGAACTGTAAAGATTTTTTAATCTATTTGTTTGATAGAAATTTCCTTTTCCTGTTTTATATTTTCTTCATTATTCTATTTGAGTGAATAGCTGTAGTAGTCCAAATCAACACATGCTCAGATGTATTCTCATACATGTTCTCATTATCTCCTTTTATTGATTATTGACTATTTTTTTCTACAGCTTTGGTAAATCTACTGTCATCTTATCAGAAACACTCCTGTGACAAGTATTTCCTGATCTCGCCTCTTTGAACATGTCATTCCTATACATGCATATTCACTTTGTCTTGTTTCATTCTTCTTTTTTCAGGTTCCCCATTGTCTTTCCATCTCCTGTAAGATAAGCATTGGCTCTTATGTTAGATTTTCAAACAAGCACTTTTGAATTTTCATCTGAACTTGCCCTTTTATAAATAAAAGTTGACCCCGATATATATGCAAAAGTAATATACTGTCTTATTTAGTTCTTAAAACTTACTTTTTCTTATTATTTTAAGGAGGGAAAAGCTTTTCTACTGAATGCTTTGTCAACAGAGAGTTGTTATGATGAGATCACAGCATATATACTGATTAATGCTGTCTTATTGTTTCCTTGGCCTCCTATGCCAGCTGGTCTATATCCAGCTTTGAATTCTCCTCCTACTTAGATCATTAGCCCTTTCAACGAGGGATGCCTGCTTTATTCTGTGCTTGTGTAGCAACACCATAGCTGCATCTTCCTTCATACATGAAGGCGCAAGGCCCAATGAAACATAATAAACGTATTACTGTTGTATTATTATAATATGTATTTGCATGGGGGAAGGAATGAATGTAATGCCTGGAAAAGTCCGCCAGAAAGAACATAACCCAATTAACAGTGAGACCTTTAAGTGTATTTTCCGTCATTGGCAAAGACAGGACCCCTGCTGGCTGGTCTGTAAAACATTAATGATGTTTGTTTTAATGGGACCCACTGTGCAGACCCTCCTGGGTGAATCAATTCAAGTCACTGCCTCAAGCCAGGATCATCAAAGAAAGATTGTGTGTGCTACAACAAAGAACTGAGACCTTCACCTTCAAAGTCTACTGTCAGTCACATCCATCAGCATTTATTTGGCAGGCACTGTGGATGTTGGCACAACTTTTGGCTGCCCCCTAAGCATGAGGTTACTTCTGTTGGATAAAAGACACCTGAGTCAGGAAAGTATCATCTTCTATAGCAGCTACTCAGAGAGAGTAACATGCCTATAGTAATAAGTGACTGTATCTAAGCAAATTCCAGGTTTGGTAACAGTTCAGGAGTAAAAAAAGATTAAAAAAAAAAAGAAAGCCACACCACCCCTCCTACTATAAGTGTGGGCATATGCATGGTTTGTTTTATCAGTGGTCCAATTAGACCAGTTCCATAACACACAGCACGCCTTTCCTGTATGGGTAAAACAGTGTGGATGCCTAGAAAACCAGGCCTCAGAGTGTAATCAGGACAATGCAACAGAAAAGTATACAAAAATTGTTTGCACTGAAGAGCTTGGTGTTGTATAGATAATGACTCACATATTGAAAAAATGTTTGAATATTACTCTATCTGCCTCAGTCCTGCCATATAGCTTCTTTTTCAGAAGTCAGCTCCCTCACCATTAGCAACAAAGGACCCTTCCTTTGCCCAAGCTGGCTGAAGTGTGTTATTTGTCTTTGCTGAGTGTTGTTCTTTGTGTATCTAAAAGACATATCTGAGAAATGGGTGGTCAGCAGTGACGCAGTCTGCTGGACTACGTCAGACTTCAGTGAGTTTTAGCATCTATTGTCTTGTTCAAGTGGTGATTCTTTAAAACACTTTAGGGAATGTAAAAGTCCAGTGTGAAGGAAGAAGTGATGGAAATGGCTGATGTAGCTGAAATTTCTATTCACACATTGCTGGTACTGGAGATGCACTGTTGCAAGACAAGAAACAGCTTTGGTGGTCACGGAGTCTGAATTAGTGGGAGGGTGCAAGGTATCAAGTTTTATTTTTGAAGTGTTTAGCTTTATTTTTGCCTTCCTACTTTAGCTTTCTTTCCACTAAATCAGTTTTGAACTTAATTCAGAGAATATATATATATCTGTGGTGCTCAGTCTCCAGTTAAGCTGTAAGGTGGTTCCCTCACATTTGAGGGGAAGTGTTGGTTAGTTTTCAGTCTGTTTTGTGTATTAACCATGTATAATATGAAAATGAGGAGCTGTTGCATTTCACTACAAAAAAAACCACCTGATTTTTTACTGCAGAGATGGCCAAGACATTATGGACATCAGAACTCTCAGGAACTCATTCTGTACACATAGTAATGGTAATTGTCTCAGAAAGGAAAATCAAAAGGTTCAAGGGTTAAAGGTTTCTTTAAAAAAAAAAAATCATTCTGATTAGGTAACAACAGGTTTTTGTAACTATTACTTCTTGTTCAGACTAGAGGCTAACTTTGAGAAAAGCAGGGATGATAACTTTTAAAATTGGTAGGATAGAGAAGTTAATTTCCAAGCAAAGTTATTCTAATGGGTAATTGCTTTGAGAGACAGAGAAAAGAAAGTGAATACTTAGTTTACAAGAAAGCCTGATTCTTCTGTCATAAACACGGAAAAAAGGAGATATTTTGTAATGAAAAATTATCGATTATCTTGGAGCCAGAAACCAGTTGTATTGTAAACACTTCTTACAAAGGAAACTCCGGATTAAAACTGCCACCCAAAAAATTGAAAATATGGTGCCTTGCCATTATCATTTTTCAGATGGACAGTAATTGGTGTCACCAGAAAGATGCTGAAGCTGGTGATCTGTAGAGCTGGTCCAGAAGGCAGCTAGTCCTGGCAATCCTCTCGTTAGGTAGATTGCAGTCCTCTCTATAGTAATAACTTTCAGAACCTCTTTCCTTGTATTCCTTCACCGTCATTTCTGAGGTGTAATCAGACCTGTTCCAGAGTTTGAGTTGAACATAGGAGTAGCAGAGGTCTATGATTTTTGGTTGATTTCAGAGGAATATTTTCTTTCCTCTATCCCACTGTTAAAATTCCAGGTCAGATAGAGGCTTTATTCATATGAGGTCATCACTTCTTTCACTACAGGGGCAAAACAGCTTCTTCTGTGGATGATCCTGTTACTGTAGTAAAAGATGGGCCAGTGTACAATGCACTTGCCAGCTGGCTGCCTCCAAATAGGGTTTTAAGCAGATATCATAATTTGTGACACAAGACTTGACAAATTGCATTATATTTGACAGAGTGTGATACGTATCTGCCATACTGGTAGCCTCCTGTACAGATAATGAAAGGTCTCCTTTTTCGAATCATGCATAGCCAAGATGGACAGTACTGGTAATCACCATCACATATTTACTGAACTCCTGCAGTTTCCACTGAAGTCTGCTGCTTGCCTGAGTTCTACCTGGAAGGAGGACTTTAGGCTCCTGATATAATCTGAATTCATCTTCTCTAGCTAGGCTTTATACATAGCTGCTCTAGCTCACTGCTGAGTGCCACTATGGGTGACATATATTCTAACTATACGTTTTTTTCCAATGCTGCTACTGCTCTCAGGGGCCCAGTCTGTAAGATTTTTAGGGAGAATTAAACATTATTCTTCCTGCTGTCTCAAAAACAAACTGTGTGATGGTTTGGGTTTAAATCCATACCTTAGAGAACTGATGTTTATGTCTGTGTATAAAAAGAAGGATGCATCCAAGTGTTGCTTGTCTTGAAAAATATAAAGAATGGTTCCAGCTCTGCTGCTCCATTGTGTCTACCACCAGGGAGCATTTTCTTCCCACGATGGCTGTGGGACCAGCAAAGAAAAAGGAAAAAAGAAGCAGTACAGTAGTCCAGCCCCAAATCCCTATATGTGCAAGCAAAGCCTACTCCTCAGCCACTGCAGAGTAGCATAATCAGTGCCTATTCTGTCATTGCTTGGCTGTCACTATAAGGGCGCTCTCACTCCTGGGAAGTGCAGAGGGCACAATTGTGTGCAATGAAAGATTAATACTGCTGAAAGTGTTACTCTGAGTATCCCTGCTCAGTAGTTCCTATCTTCCCTTTGTATTGGATTTGTTAACATTTTCCATACGCATTTTCCTACACTGTAGTTTGGACACAGGGGCAGGTAAGGAAGAGCAACATTTTTTATCCTCTGCACATTGGCAAACTATAGCTTTTCACGGTAATTTTTCTTCCTGCAGAGTATTCAGAGGCATAGGAGTGGAATGGCAGGTTGGTAAGAGTGTCCCAGAGCCTTTTATTAGACCTTTGGAAGGCTAAAACTAGCCTGTGCTGTACAGCACAGCTGTACTGTGCTGTAAAAGTTGACTTAATATTCCAAATCCTATTCTAGCTTGCCTCTTCACTTAACTCAACTCAGGTTGAGTGTGTGGATAATTTATGATCTGACTGCTTCCTTAAACTGTTCTTCTGGTTCTCCACACGAGCTGGAATCCAAAAATTAAAATTATTTTCCAGTCCAAATTTGTTGCTTTAAGATCTCTACAGGCATAACATCCATTCTTGTGTACAGTAAAGAGTGCAAAATGCAGAGATCATCTTTTTCTTCCTGAAGGACATAATGAAAAGAAAATAAGAAATGTAAACCTGTAAATGATGACAAGGTTTGTTGTGGCATTAACTCAGAAATCTGAACGGGACATGAATACAAATATCATTCTGTTCCTAAGAGCAAGAGCCTTTCAGTAAGTTCCATAGATTCATAGAATGGCTTAGGTTGGAAGGGACCTCAAGGATCATAAAGTTCCAACCCCAATGCCACAGGCAGGGTTGCCAGCCACTAGATCAAGTACTAGATCAGATTGCCCAGGGCCCCATCTAACCTGGCCTTATACAATTCCAGGTATGCGGCATCCTCAACCTCTCTGGGCAATCTGTTCCAGCACCTCACATCTCTCTCAGTAAAAACTTCCCCTGACATCTAATCTAAATCTTTCTTCCTTTAGTTTAAAACCATTGGCCCTTGTCCTATCACTATCTACCCATGTAAAAAGTTGATTTCCCTCATGTTTATAAACTCCCTTTAAATACTGGAAGGCCACAATGAGGTCTCCCTGCAGCCTTTTCTTTAGCAGGCTGAACAAGCTCAGTTCCTTCAGACTATCTCCATAGGAGAGATGTTCCAGTCCATGGGTCATTTTTGTGGCTCTCCTCTGGACCCTCTCCAAAAGCTTCACAGCTCTCCTGTGTTGGAGGCCCCAGATTTGGATGCAGTACTCCAGCTGGGGCCTCACAAGGGCCGAATAGAGAGGGACAATCACATTCCTTTCCCTGCTGGCCACTCCTCTTCTAATGGAATCCTGGATACTGTTGGCCTTCTGGGCTGCAAGAGTGCACTACTGACTCATGTTAAGTTTTTCATCCATCAGAACCCCCACGTCCTTCTCTGAAGAGCTACACTCAAGGAGTTCTTCTCCCAGTTTGTATACATATCTGGAATTACCTCAACCCAAGTGCAGCACCTTGCACTTGGCCTTGTTAAACCTCATTACATTCTTGTGTTATCACCTTTCGAGAGTGTCTGGGTCCTTCCTAATGACATCCCTCTCTTCTACTGTGTCAGCTGCACCACTCAGCTTAGTGTCATCAGCAAACTTGCTGAGGGTACACTTGATCCCACGGCCTATGTTGTTGGTATAGACGTTGAAGAATATCAGTCCCATGATGGACCCCTGAGGGACACCACTTGTGATCAGCCTCCACCTGGACATAGAGCCATGGACAACAACCCTCTGGTTACAATCACCCAACCATTTCTTTATCCATCTAATAGCCCAGTCTTCAAATGCATATCTGTCCAATTTTGAGATAAGGATGTGGTGCTGGACCCTGTCAAAGGCCTTGCTGAATCCAGGTAGACAACATCAGTTGCCCTTCTTTTGTCCACCAATGCCATCACTTCACCATAGAAGGCCACATGATTGGTCAGGCACAATCTGCTCTTGGTGAAGCTGTGCTGGCTGTCTTGCTTCACTTCCTCATCTTGCACATGCCTTGATATGTCTTCCTGGAGGATGTGCTCCATGAACTTCCCAGGCACAGAGGTGAGGCCCACTGGGCCGTAGTTCCCCGGGTCTTTCTTTTTCCCTTCTTGAACATGGGAGTGACATTTCCCTTTTTTTCTGTCACTGGGAACTTTGCCTGACAGCCACAATTTTCAAATATGATGGAAAGCAGCTATGTTGTCCACAAATGTTACAGGAAGTGATTTCATATTTACAGCCCTGTAACATCATAATATCTTCACTTACTTCACTTTGCTTGCTAAAACATAATTAAAATGTCAGAATGTCAGACTAACAAAAGCCTGCAAAACGTCTTCCTTTTTTCAATAGCAAAATAATGGCCTTATTTTCCTAATATTTTACATTTTTTGAATTTTTATTCTACAACGGGTTGCTAACTCTTTATCAGTTTCCCATTTAGTAAACATTTCTTTTCTTTGAGTACTTTCCATTTTGTAGATAATACAGCATTTTTTTCCTTAAAATATTCTTAAGTATTCTTCAGACATATTTAAGGAGCTACTACAGATCAGGTGCTTACTGGTAACATTCAGGTTTCAAGGTCATATTCTCTGGGATAGGTTTCCTTGAGTTAGGGGTGCTTTCTCAAGATCAAAAAACCCTTAATAAGAGAATATCCTGAGAAAGTGTCACTGTGAACTACAAGGGGGTAATGTCAAGATGGAGTTATCTGGCAATGAAAATAGCATTTGAAAATGCAGATAGTGTCATTCAGAAGCTTTTGCCTGGCCAACTCTTTATTCTCACCAAAGTGTTCCATAAAGTATCCATTTAATTCTAAAAAACAATTTATGAGAGAGAAGTAAAACAGTTTAACTGAAATAGCAGCTGATGAATATGAGTATTAGTTTGGAGAAAAGTAGGAACATACCTCTTGTCCTCATCTGTTCTGTTACATTAAACAAACAGCAGAGTTCTTCCTGAAGTTGAAGGTTCTCATGTTTCCTTAGGCCAAAAGCATAATACATAGTTTATAAAGTCAACGTAAACAATCAGCGCAGCTTTTCAAAAAACAGCTAATCCATTTCTATCTACTATTAGCCCAGATGGTCAGTTATTTTCTTCCCAGCATGTCTGCTAACCATCAAGAAATATCTACTGTTCTGCTATTGACCGTGTATAACATACAATGTTCACTTCAACTATTAAAAATATACTTTCATCTTTACACTTCAGCTGTCAAAAAGTCTCTTGAAATATTTAAAATATTTGCTTGGAGCAGTAAGCATTTCCAAGTATGTTGTTTCTCACTTTTCCCATTTGCAGTCTTGAAATTAGTCAGAAATTAACTTCAAGTGCTAAAACCCTTCAGTTTTACTTTCCAGAAAAATAACTAAATTCTCACAGCTTCATTGCATTAGAAAAAAAAAACAAAAAAAACCAGCAGACAAAAATAGTCTATCAAGTTCTTGATATTCTTGGTATCTTTTTTTTTTTATCTAACCAAATACAGAAAATTAAAAATGAGATTCCATATTTCATCTCTCAGTCTTTTCTTCACGCCTCCTTTTTTTCTGGAGATGGTTGCTACTACAGTGTCGTATGTGATAGGCTCTGAAAGGAAATATTATACTCAAGGTGGGTGAAGCAGTTTTGGAATGAAAGTATCATGGGCACAGTTCATGCTGTTTGCAAGTAGAGACTGTTAGTTAACAATTCTCATCATTTTATCTCCTTCGTCACAGAATTTCATGCTGTATGAAAATGAAGTCAAAGGGAAGAAAAAAACAACAAACCTTTCCCAACACTTTCCAAACCCTGCTTTCTATTTGTGCCCTGCTCAGCCAAAAGATATCCAGATATGCTTCATCTAAGAGGGTCTTGTTGGAACAAAAGATCAGGCAATACCAAAATTTAGAAACAGAGGAAGATCTTTGTTTCTTAGCCTGCACTGCACTCCCTGCCTTTTAACACCAGGCTTATCTCCATTATTCCTTTCATTTATATCCTGTTTTTTACCATGGATGCTTGTACATTGGCTTGATGTAACCCATTAACTCTGTATGAAGCATATCTTCATTTTAACACTATAGCAGAGAATCTTCAGATGTCTAGGAGTGAGCAGGTGCTATACAAGTTTTGTATTATAATTTCAATAAGCACAGGAAAATGCTCTTGAAGCAGTCAGCCCCGCTTTCGAAAAAGAGCCTCAATGGCAGGCAGAAGCAAGGTATTTTGCTTCTTTATGAACATACTCTGCCAGCATTCCTGTAAAATCAGTATTCACTGTATTACTCACTGATCTCATACTTGTGCTAGCAAACAATTTTTTAAACCTTAAATCCTTGCAAAATCAAGGACAGATAGCTATTAAAAAAGCTTGACTGCATTTAATTATTCCATTTGTATTTTCCCATTAGCAATCCTTGCTTTAAGTACACAACAGTTTAAAATGATCGTTAACTGACTGGCTGTAAAGGGATTCTGAGCAACAGCTGAGAAGAATTGGATGTGTCTTTTTGCTTGTTTGTTGTTATTTCACACATTTTATTTTTTTTTTTTTAGTGGATGACTAGGGCTTTTATAACTTGGAAGAACAGAGAGTTGACAACTGACTGAGGAAGTATATGTGAATAAGGTTAAGACTAGTGCATTTGGAGAAAACAACAAAAATAACAAAACAGAAAATCTACTGTTTGTTATCAGAGATCTGATAATCAGAAGATTGTTCTTGCAGTCTATCATGACACTTTCATTCCAAAGTCGCATCTGATGTGATCTGGTCAGTTATTCTGCTTCACGTGGGACCTTGACGTACATAGCCACCAGAGGTCCTGGCAGTCAACTTTTTTTCTGCTTCCACTATCCTCCCTCCATCAGCAATATGCAAGCCTGCCAAGTACATGCACACAATGCCTGACTCTTTGTTCTGCAGCATGGTGCCCTTTCAGAGGCTTCTTATCTCTATTAGATCAAGAAAGCAATCTTCAGGTAGCTCATTGTATACCTCTCAGTGAGCTTTTCCTGTTTTTTAGTAGTGCTGCTCCATTGGATAGATCAGGAATATGCAATTATCCTTGCTGTCTTTGGTGTCCGTTGCCTCAAAAGAGATTTTTGTGTCTCAGAATATATTGAATACTTACCCACAATATTTCCTGTAATGTAAAGGGACATCACATTTGATACAACATTGGTGAAGTTGTTGACTAGTTCATGGACATCCCTCTAGTCTTGGTACAACAGTCTGCAAAGTTTTGATGGTTCTAAAGTTTTCCATCTATCTCAAAAGCTTAGAAATGGCATACAGCAAAATCATTTGAATGTTAGATCAGAAAAAAAATCTGTTGTTTCTCAATTGATTTGTTGCCATCTTTTTCCCAGAAAGACAAAATCTTCCCAGATGAGTCAGACTTAATAAGGAATTGAGGACCAAAACAAGAACATATTTATACCCCAGCACAGCTAACTCTATTTACATCATATTTTTCTGAAATTTAAATGCTAAATTTTTCATGGGAAAAATGGCACAAGGCTCTATTTTCTAGTCTGCTATGTTTAGAGTGCAAATCTAATATATGAGTTATTTTTGTTCTGATTATAAAACAGATATTTATATGAAATAAATACATATTTTTAAAAAGATTTATAATCAGAGGAGCTTTTCTCTTCTGTTAACCTTGATAAATAATAGTATGCTTTGTGAGTATAGGCTTCTCTCAACGGCTACTCTCATTAGTCTTTAAATATTGATATCTGGCTAATGAGGATTTTCATGAATTTGAATCTCCAGTTTTGTAAAAGCTACCTAAACAGATTGACCATTTAGAGTATGAAATCATAAAATTTTTAGGCATGATCAAATTGTGCTCTGGCAACACAGAAGGACCAGAATGCCTGACAAGAAATATTCCTTGCAGGCAAAGATTGCGTTGCAACAAGTGGTAATACTTCAGTAGAAGTAGAGAACAATTTATATTACTGTCTTATTTTGCACTTATCCCTTCTGAAAGCTTGGTCATCTGCTAAGACTTTGACAGCCACAACATAGCACTTCAGCTTTTACATATGGAAGTTCTCCAGAAAAGGGGAGAAAGATTTTGTCGCCTTCATAGTATTACTCAGTCCCTCCAATGTCACTGCCACCATTTACAAGCTCAACAAAAAACTACTGTGGTGTTTGTGATCCTTGTCTTATTCGTGATGACCATGGTGTGTAATTTTGCAAAGTGAGTGGTTTTGGTTTTAAGGGGACGAAGTCTGGTGAGACCAAAGCAAAATCAAGGGCTCCGAAATATTGTCTGGAAATGGCATGGTTTGATGGGAGGAGGGACTGAGTAAGGCCAATCTAACTCAATAATAAGAAAAGCATGCAAAAGGGACTTACTTTGGCATTTCACTAAAAATGAGATCAAGAGGCTGATCAACAGTCATTTTTGTAGCTGTCTGCCCCAGCTGCAGCTGCAGTTGGTTCTTTCCCGGAGTTTGTGGATGGATGGTATCACCCCTGCAACCATTTTGTGTAGATGGGTCCTGCAGAATGGACAAATATCATTGTCCCACTCTCCCAACTCATACCTTACTCATACTGACCCTTTTCTCCAGTTGTGAGGAGACTTGGCTCTGTATCTGCATCCCGACAAACTAAGCACAGCCCATAGTCACAGCAACAAGGGAAAGCATTAATCCAGTTAAATTCCTTCTACAGTCGATACAGTACAGAGACTGCTATTAGGGACTTGCATTACTAAGCAATTTGTCCAGTTGTGCTTCAGCCAAGAGGAAGCCTGTGTGGGGCTGTTGAGCAGACGCTGTAAGGCCAAATCTGCTGAAGATCTCAGTGGTAGAAGGGGAGATCATGTTGGTTGCAATTTTCTCTTTGGCCACCAGATTCCACTGTCCTGCCCGTGTTGGAGGCAACTGTGACAGCCACATCTCTGAACATTGTGCTCCTAGGGTCACACCTTAGAAAGCAGGGGTGGTAAGAAAAGTCCAGATATGAGGGACAATCGATGTGTTATCATGCTGACATGAATGATATGCAAACAAAACATGACAAATCATAACGAAAATTGAAGTGACAGTATTAATAGTACTTCTCCAATCAATACAAAGGCTGGAGCTTCATGGGCTCTTTGAGCAGTTAGCATCTCATTTCCCTTTTCTCAAGGCACATGCCTGATCATCCCTATCTCCAAGACATCTTATTCTTTGTATTGGCACAAAAAAAAATTCTGTGTGGCAGGAAAACCAGAAAAAAACAGATTAAGAAACTGGTACAAGTTAAGACTAACCTAGGCCAAATAGTAGTTGGCTTTAACTCAGATCAGTTCCCCAGCCACAATCAAAGGGAAGGGTGGGACATGGACCGAAACAAACGGTAAGTGAAAGACAGGACTGCTGCTTCTGATGGCAGTGACAGCTTTTGCCATCTCAGCTTGTGTACATAACTGCAGCCTAAGAGTAGAGATTCTTATGGTCAGTGCTCAAGGCTGAATCAACTACGAATGATGTGGATATGTGAAGCCAGAAGTTGGACTCAGTTAACTATGTGGGTCCCTTCCTATCTGGCATATTGTATGATTCTAGGATTTTAGATCTCTCTTCCCATACCCAGGTTCATGCAACTCCAAGAGATACCTAACTTAGACAGCTCTGGACAAAACAGAATGCTGGAAGTCAGAAAAAATGAATTCCCTGCATGTCTTCATGAGCATCACGCTCTATTAGGAACCAGCATCCAATAGGATAGACAGAAGTTGGTCCCACAGGGATAGTTCTGGCCCACTGTGGAAACCATGGACTATTGCTAATCTTTCTTCTACCATATCTAAAAGAAATGTGATTCTGAAGCCTTTAAATGTGGAAATAACATTCAAGAATGATCTGAAAGTATTATTATTTGTTGTAAATACTTCTGCTGCTTCCAAAATACGCATATGTCTCACAATAACACTCCTGTGATGATAAAGTATGATTTTTTGGACAAGCTGCTAGGTATTGGAGAAGACCACGCTCCTGCAAAAGCTGTACTGTCAAAACAACTGAAACCAAAGAAAAATGCTAACTGATGTTGTATTCGCATGTTGTGAAGTGAAAGTCTGCAAACATGGATTTATTAAAAAAAAAGTAAGTGTAGTAAAGAATTGCCTCTTCACCCAACACAGAAAAATCTAATTGTAGTCTCAACACAAACCTTTAAAAAATTCTCAGTACAACAAGAGATCATTAAATATTAGGGAAGTTTAAAAGAAGAAGGAGGAAAAAGGATTTCTGTCTCCAAAAATGGTAAAGGCTATATCTATCAGACAACAGATAATAAGAGTTATGAAGGAAATATGTAATGTTACAAATGTTACAATTACAAAATGTAACAGTATACAGTATACCTTTGTCCAACTCTGTACCATTGTAAAACAAAAGGCTGTTGGCTTTCTGGTTAATAAATAATAAATCTAAGTATTTTGCCAAAGCCTGTAAATAAAGAGTCAGTTCCAAAAGTCAGCACATTATGAGAAAGAGCCTCAGTGCATAGACTTTTAGGCAAGCGTTCAAAAAAGTAAATACAGCACAAGGTTTATCTGATCTGGATAAATGTGAAAAAGAAATGGAACAAACCTGGATTGAATTAAGACATTGCACTAGTATAACTTTTCTATATCAAGCCCACTAGCTAAAGAAAGATAAAGGACACCTTGTGTACACAGAGATGCAAGTCTTCGAGTTACGAAAAAGGCAGAGCTCTAATAAGGTAGTCTTGCTCATGTAATAGGAGGTAGTTTCAAACTGGAATCATAAAGGGAACGTAACATCATCACTGAGGTGTCTGTCTGTAGTCTCTGACCCAAGGAAGAAGCCAGTTCCCCCAGCCACTCAGCTACTGATTCTCTCCCTCACGCTCTGCCAGCTGCACATCTTCATTGTTAGCCCAGGCTCCTGCCGGGGAGCTGCGTACTTAGGGGTTGATCTGATCAAGAGACTAGGATTTCAGACTTGGCTTCACTGAAGAAAACTAGAGAAAACACTCAGAGATGTAACTGACACAGATTACAAACAGAATGGCCCATCATAGCATTCTAGGGGGGTGCATATTTTACCCAGAGAGGTTGTGAATGCCCCCCTGGAGGCATTCAAGGCCAGGCTGGATGGGGCTTTGAGCAACAACTCTAGTGGGAGGTGTCCCTGCCTATAGCAGGGGGTTGGAACTAGATGATCATAAAGGTCCCTTCCAATCCAAACCATTTTATGATTCTATGATTCTATATGCATATTTGCGTTATGCATAAAGCAGGAAAGTAACATTAATCTGAATATCTTGTGCCAGGTGCGTGCTTTAAGCACTGGATGTAAGATGGCTGAAACATCCTTTACTTTTTCCTTCTTCTAAGTGATTTGTTCTCAAAGCAGGCTCAGGCATCTGCGGAAGTTTACAAGAATTTGTTCCAGGTGTTTTAAGGTGAAAAAGCAAATAAGCAAGTGGGTAAAACAGAGCAGGAAAATACTTTCTAAACTAAATCTGCCTGTAGAAGCAGCCAGTGTCTTCTCTGTAAAAGACCTGTTTGCTGGGACTGCCAAGTGTGACGTAGTGCTTTCAGGTGTTTTCTGACCATACTGATCCACTAGCACCAGTGCCACTAGAACTGCAACTGGCTTCCAACTAGAAAGTTGTAAACTACTTACTCTTTGAGAAGAAAATCTTGAACATTATAATAGACAAAAATGAACAAAGTGCAGATTGTCTTTATTACAGATGTGATCTCAACCGTTTTTTGAACTCAGTTCTCCAGAAGATAAGAACATGTGAAGTTCAGGACCTGTAGGGATAGCAGTCCAACCGACTTCTCAAAAGACCAGTAGCCGAAATCCCATCTGGAACAAAGTCTCTTCACATACAGTTGTTCAGGCCAGATTGTCAGAAGAGGATTGTATAGCCTTTTGGAAGACAGTTGGATCAGTTATCCAAAGATAAAAACAATGTTCAGAATGAAAACATAAGTAGAAGACTTAAAAGGGTTTGATGGCTTGAAATCAGCTGTATTTCAGGTTGATTTTTTTGTATTAAATGGCACTTGATCCACCTGAACAAGATTTCAAATAATTGTTTCAAATGGAGAGAGTATAGGAGGCACAGGGACAGGCTCCCCAGGACAGTGGTCATGGTCCCAAGCTCTTTACTATCTTCCTCAGTGACGCTGACAGTGGGGTCGAGTGCACCCTCAGCAAGTCTGCTGATGACACCAAGATGTGGGGTGCAACTGATGCACCAGAGGGATGGGATGTCTTCCAGAGAGACCTAGACAGGCTTGAGCAGAGGGCCCAGGTGAACCTCATGAAGTTCAACAGATCCAAATGCACGGTCTTGCACCTGGGTCAAAGCAACCCTCACTACCAAGACAAGACGGGAGATGAAAGAACTGAGCACAGCCCTGCCAAGAAAGACCTGGGGGTACTGGTGGATGGCAAGCTGGACATGAGCCAGCAATGTGCCCTCGCAGCCCAGAAATCGAACCTTATCCTGGACTGCATCAAAAGATGCGTGACCAGCAGGTCGAGGGAGGTGATCCTGCCCCTCTGCTGTGCGCTGCTGAGGACTCACCTGGAGTACTGCGTCCAGATGTGGAGTCCTCAGTACCAGAGAGGCATGGACCTGTTGGAGTGCATCCAGAGGAGGGCCACAAATGTGATCCATGGGATGGAACACCTCTCCTATGAGAAGGACAGGCTGAGAGAGCTGGGGCTCTTCAGCCCGGAGATGAGAAGGCTGTGAGGTGAACTGACAGCAGCCTTTCAGTACCTAAGTATTTCCAGTCTCCTCCAGAACAGAAAGAGGCCCTTGCAACTTTAAGGATTCTATGAGTTTTTGAAATCTTGTGTGCTGGATCATATTCTCAGTGAGTGAGAACTGCAAGATTTCCTCTTATCCCACAAAGTGAATGAGAAAAGTGCAATGGAGGATTCAACAGTCTGGCAAGAATCCTGTCCTCTAATCCTGCATTACCCAGATGCATAAATTCAACTTGTGATCACTACTCTGCAGAAAGTCAAGAAAATGTTTCTGTCTTTCCATGATATGGGCATATCTGCCTTCCATCTCCTCAAGCAGGTAGTGAGAGTTGACATTCCTTGCTAAAATCCTCTGCATTACAAAACTGTGCAGACATACAGATTGCATGTATTATTTTGTTATTTCCTCTTAATTGTCGTTCTGCAAATAAAAATCATGTTTTTACAAGTTTGTAGATGTACATGGCAGGCTTTTTTATCATAAATGCATGAGTACATGCAAAAAATGAGATTCTTATCAAATACCAGATGACTCTAATGAGGTTGCCAGCAAGAAAAAAATAAAAGAAACATTAACCCTGAAAAACTCATAAACAAACAAAAAAATTTATCTCTTCTATAGCTTTTTTGATAACTTGGATTAACTTAAACTGAAAAATGCTACAAATGGTAGCTCTGACAATTTTCCTATGGTATTCACTTCTACACTCAAAACTATGCTTCACTTATCTCTGAAATAGGACATCTTTAAATGATACAGCTTCACTCGATGCCCTCTCTAGTTAGGTGTTTTGTTTCTTTTCTTGAAACCATTGAAATAGGAGGGAAGGATCACTGGTATAAAAAGACTCTGCTTATGTCTATTTTTTATAGCAATGTGACATTTCAAAGTGGATGCCTTTTAAAAAATAAGGGATTATGATCCTGAAAATGCTTCCAAAAACCATTCAGTAAATACATTCAGTAACCAGAATGCTTATTGCTCATTTCACTCTTAATTTCTCAGAATTCTCAGATCACCTTCCTAGTAGAAATTATGGAATAAGAAAGCCAGTTTATTTTGTTTAGTTTCATTTCTCTATTTTGTTTTGTCTTTTTTTTTTTTAAACTCGGTCGCTGTTTAAGCAAACATCATTATAAACCCTAAAATTTTTACAAGTGGAAACACTGTTAAGGAGTTTGCCCAGTTTTTAGGCATTTACTTTGCAAGGATTCATTTTATTTAATTGGCTGGATGTTTTTTTTTTAACTGAGTAAAGGGGAATTCCACTAAGAGAAAACAAGGGTCTAATGACATAATGCTTGTTCAAAAATTGAAGAATCTTATTAGATTATTTCCAATAGTGTCCCAAATAGATAGTCCCCTGCACAAAATCAGAATCTGCCATTACTTCATTGCAACTACATTATGTTTATTCTCAAATTATTCTCGAGAAGAAATGCCTTTATCTTACTATCTGGGAGAACAGGCATGTCTATACTTCAGGTTGTCCAGAATTTCCAATTTTTGTTTTTCAAACGTTTGAAGCCTTCATAAAATTAAATGATTTGGTCTGAAAGTTCACAGAGGTGATGGCCTCAGCCTGACTTTTTTATTTTTATTTTTATTTTTGGACCAGAACTATTAAACTAGTTGAGAAAGAACACAAGGAAATGCAAGCTAGCTTTGAAAGTTCTGCCAGGCTTTCCTTTGGAACAGAGCCTTGAAATTGGGTCAGGGATAGCTTTAATACAATTTTTCTGAAAATGCATGTCAGCAAAACATACCGAACATCATAGCTTGTAGTCACTTACTAGAGATTCACTAACACTTGATAGCTATAACTTCAGAAGACATCATCCAAAAATGGCAGTCATGAGTGGAGGGAGCAAAACAAAGAGTAGGATCACAATCCATACTGGAAAAGAGTAAACCGTAGCCTGTTCAGGGATCTGCTTGCAAGGATCCCATGGGAAACATGGGAAATTGCCCCAAAGAGAACAGCTATCCTGTTCAACGGAACCTGTAACTTTTCAGGGATGACCTTCTCAAAGATCAAGATTGGTCCACCCCAATCAATGTGAAAGCACACAAAGGCAGCAAGAGCCTGGTATGGATGTATGAGCAGCTCCAGATGAAATTCAAACAGGAAGAAAGCATATACAAAATGGAAGCAGGAACTGATGGCTGAACAGCAATATGGAGATGCCGTCCAAGCACACATGGCTGCGGTTAGAAAAGCCAGAGCTCACCTGGAGTTGAATCTGGAGAAAGATGTAAGGGGCAACAAGAAGAGCTTCCTTAAGTACATGAATACCAGAAGGAAGATAAAGGAAAATGTGCCCACTGCTGTGTGTGGCAAGAGACTTGGTGACAAAGTACATGAAAGAGGCTGAGGCACTGGATACCTTCCTTGCCTCAGACTTCAGTGGCAAGATTTGCCTTCAGGAATCTCAAGCTCATAAGAAACCAGCACAAGACTGGATCAAAGAGGATTTACCCTACATAGAGGTAGATCAAGTCATGGAGCATTTGAACAAACTAGATATACACAAGTTCATGGAATCTGTTAAGATGCATACTAGTGTTCTGAGGGAGCTGTCCAAAACTGCTGTGAGGCCACTTGATAATCTGTGATAAGTCATGGTTACTGGGAGAGGTTCCTGAAAATTGGAAGAAAGCAAATATCAATTCTGTCTTCAAAGATAGCAAGAAGGAAGATCAGTCAATTGCAGACTTGCCAACCTCATCCTAAAACCTGAGAAGGTAATGGATCAAATTATCCTGAAAACTATTTCCAAGCATATGAAGGACAGAAAGACGTTAGGAGTAGTCAGCATGGATTTATGAGGAGAAAGTCAGGCTTGATCAACCTGTTAGCCTTCTACAGTGAGCTCGCTGGTGCAGTGAATGAGGGGAGAAGGGCAAATGTTGTTTATATTGGCTTCAGGAAGGCTCCATAACATCCTCACAGAAAAACAGATTAAATATGGGCTATGTAAGTGAACAGTGAGGTAGGCTGAGAACTGGATGAACTGACAGACCCATAAACAGCACAAAGTCCATCTGGAGGCTAATCATTAGTGGCGAATGGTAGGGTTCAGTACTGGGGCCCAGAGTTCAACAACCTGATTAGTGACCTGGATGATGGAATGTCATACTTCCAGTGACAGCAGGATCCATATGTCACACCACGTACCCCTCTACTTTCAGTGCTGCATCTGGATGCCCATTTGCTGTCATGCAAATTGTGCTCCAGATGCGTGATCTTGAGCACATTCTCTCTTCCCTTCTTTCTCAATTATTCCTTGCCTGGCTGAGATCATGATTTTAAGAAAAAGTACAAGCGGTTTTTTATACAAATACAGTTCTGACACTTGCATGTATAAATAGTTATACAGTCTTTAATTACAGGAACATTATTCCTACACGAGTCTTTATTTTGTCTGTAAGGTGGACAGGTCTTGTGGTAAGTAGCTATTCAATATTTTGTGTCCTCATAATTTTTCCATGTGCAGACCATGTGCTTTTATTTGCTTCTTCTTCTTATATTTTTAAAAGATTTTAAGTCAGGAACTTTTTTTCAGTCTTCATTTCTACACTGTCCAGAACTTTATTCATGGGAGAGGACACATTTGAATCCAAGTCCCCAGGGCAGCTTTTTACCATTTTAACATGGAGGCAAACTTTAATCTTTGTTGTTGCTTATGTTACCTGCAACAACAGTCAGAATCCCAAAGAAAGCAAACTGTATTACACAGATCTATCAATTCTGGGGAAGATCTCCTTGAGCGCAACCCTGTGGAGAAGGACTTGGGGGTCATGGTGGACGAGAAGCTGGACATGAGCCAGCAGTGTGCACTTGCAGCCTGGAAGGCCAACTATATCCTGGGCTGCATTAAAAGAAGAGTAGCCAGCAGGGAGAGGGAGGTGATTGTCCTCCTCTACTCAGCTCCTGTGGGGTCTCATCTGGAGTACTGCGGCCAGGCCTGGGGCCCCCAGAACAAGAAATACATGGAGCTCTTGGAATGGGTCCAGAGGAGGGCCACTAAGATGATCAGAGGGCTGGAGTACTTCTCCTCTGAAGAAAGGTTGAGGGAACTGGGCTTGTTTAGCTTGGAGAAGAGAAGGCTCCGGGGAGACCTCATTGTGGCCTTCCAATACTTGAAGGGAGTGTATAGACAGGAGGGGGAATGGCTGTTAACAAAGGTGGATAGTGATAGGACAATGGGGGATGGTTCTAAACTAAGACAGGGGAGGCTTAGGTTAGATATTAGGAGGAAGTTTTTCATACAGCGGGTGGTGATGCACTGGAACAGGTTCCCCAAGGAGGTTGTGGATGCCCCATCCCTGGAGGCATTCAAGGCCAGGCTGGATGTGGCTCTGGGTAGCCTGGTCTAGTGGTTGGCAACCCTGCACATAGCAGGGAGGTTGAAACTAGGTGATCATTGTGGTACTTTTCAGCCCAGGCCATTCTATGATTCTACGATCCTACGATTTTAGGACAAATGCAGCCATTTACCTAAATCACCCTGTGTAGAGAAAATCGCATAGCATTGCACAGGTAAAAACAGTGTTAAAGTAAACATTCACAAGCTGGACATTAGTTGTAATTAGAGTATCTCCAAATCCTTTGTGTTCTGCAGGATATTTTCTCTGCACAGTCTATCTGAATGATGACATCCCAGTAGACAGCAATTTGTTTTTGGCTCTGCAAGTAGCTTGTTTTATGTAGCTCTCTTTTCAGTCCCTATGTCTGTTCCACTTCCTTTCCTTAGATTCTGTCCACTAGTTCTCGTAAGTCAATTAATTACATGTTTAATAGGTCCCACTGAAAACTGAATTTTTTGCCACACAATTGTGTTTAAAAATAATAAAAAAAATAATTAAAATGCACATATTCTCCTGCAGCGTTTCTGCACAACCCAGCTCATGGTCAGCAAAGTGGCTTTTAGATGAGCCCTGTGAATTTCTTCAAGTTTCTCCACCAGCTCTATCACAGTTTCAGCACAACAATACTGCTCTAGAAGACAGGGGCAGATGGTCTTCCTATTCACATTTTACAGTCCCCATCTCCTGGCCATCCCATTCAGCGGGTTCATATTTCTGGAATAAGACTGGTTATGCAGCACTGCTACCTGGCAAAGTTTCCTCTCCTGACAGGGTAAGGATTTATTTCCTATTTTTTCATCTGTACAAATAGAGGATGTATTTGTAGGTTTTTTACAGCTCAGTTAAAGGGCCCTAATTTTCCCTTCTGAGTATAGCATGGTTTTGCTTATTTCTTGAAAACCTTTAACCTTTCTTTATGTACCAAGAAAGATCATTTTCCTTCACAGTTCCAACAGAAGAAACAACTTACTGGTTAATAGTTTAGCTCTACTTTCTTTTCAGCCTCTGGAGTTATTACTTTCAGAGTAACAAGCTATGGGAAGCTTTGATCATGAAAGAATGCTTGCATGAAGCTGAATTCTGAATTGTACTGTATCTCAGCCTGGTCACAGCCTCTTTTCTCTCTCTGCTAACTATACTTAATTGCTGTTTTGGGAAGTCTATTCACTTCTATTATATTGACATGGCTCTATTTATTTTTTAGTCTTTCTCTGTTCTTTCACTTTAGAAGTCTTTTTTAAGGACTCTTTTTTATTTTTTTGCTGTTGTCACTTTGTTGTGTTCATACTCTGTTTCCTTCTTCCTTAGTGATTCTCTTTCATTTTGATGTAATGGCAAAGCCCATATTTCTTCTCTTCATCTTGCAGGATCCTTGAATATTTTCTCCCCCTCACCTCCTTTTCCTTTCCTATCTTTTTCTTTTATTTCTATTTTATTTTTCTTTTATTCTCTTTTTGTCTGTCCATGTTAATTCCTAGATGTCTTTTTTTCTACATTTCTCTTTCCTGAAGAGTCCTCGTTACTCCTCTCACAGCTGCCCATGGTTTCTGTTCTTTCCTGATATTACCATTCTCTTTCCTCTAGGATAAGCAAAGTAATGTTACCATTTCTGTACGTGGAAAAGAATTTCTTCTTTTAGCTATAAGCAAGCTTATTGCCCAAATGCATGTATATTTTTCTGTATCTGTACTTTTCCATCCGCACTTCCCTGCTGTCCTCACTCAACATCTGCCCTGCTTTGGTCCTTGGATGCTCCCCCATTCAGCAGGTCCTGGCATACAGTTCCTTTACCTGATGATGACAGAGAGCATGACAGAGGAAAACCATGAACGACAATCTGAAAGAAGACTGAGGATGGGTTTGTGGTTGAAGTTTATGCTACCTGTGGTGAGGAAAACAAGACTATGAAAGGGACTACAGGTGTAGAGTGCCAAGGGTGAGAAGTAACCCTTTCATCCTGGAAATGGTATACCTTAATGTGGAGAGAGCATGAAGGAAGTGGCTTTGTCTTGCTGCTCCAAAGGACTTTGTTGATTTCATTGGTTTGGGTCTCATAGCTTTGGAGTTCATGAATGAAGGGGAGGAAGTGGAACAATGTGACTGGAATGGAAGAATTCTGCAGAACGTAGAGATTTGTGTTTCTCTCCCTCCTGTTGAGGCTTAGGGACACACCTGCTGTCGTGCCTGCCATTGCCAAGGCACGCTGAGCACATCTCTCAGCCGCTCCTCACTGTGCGTGGGCATGAAGCTAGGCATTGCTGGCTGGCTGGCTGCTGAAGGGCATTCCACAACTGCAGAACTGCTGATTTATCTAAGATTTTAAGCAATGCTACAGTTCTGCAGAATGACACAAAATTTTTCAGCCAAGCCCTGCTTCTGCCAGGGCTAGAATGACCACAGTGAAGACCTGGAAAGACTTTTAGACATAGAAAGTCTTGGATGAACAGATCATACTTGTATTATCCCTAGAAGAAATCTTCCTCATCTACCTGAAAACCTCCAGTGTCCCTGGTAGCCTCCAGGCTTTCCTCACTTTGAATCTATTCATCCCCAGATACCTAGGCTACATGTAGTGTCATTAAAAGAAGTCCATTACCTTCCGAGATAAAGCACATTTTTTCTGAACATGTTCTATTATTCTTCTTTTCCTCTGGGTTTTCTCCAGACTTCATCTTTCCTAATGTGCCAGAAATTGTTTGTAGCAGCTCAATCAAGGCCTCTCCAGAGCCAAATGGAGCAGAATTTCCTCCTTTGACATTAAACTTGCCCAGAATAAATCATATCGTAGAATCATAGAATAACAGAATGGCCTGGGTTGAAAAGGACCTCAAAGATCATCTAGTTTCAATCGCCTTGCTATGTGCAGGGTCACCAACCACCAGACCAGGCTTCCCAGAGCCACATCAGGCCTGGCCTTGAATGCCTCCAGGGATGGGGCATCCACAACCTCCTTGGGCAACCTGTTCCAGTGCGTCACCACCCTCTGTGTGAAAAACTTCCTCCTAATATCCAACCTAAACCTCTCCTGTCTCAGTTTAAAACCATTCCCCCTTGTCCTATCACTATCCAGTCATTCCCCCTCCTGAGACATGTCCTTTTCCTACGTGCAGCAGCATCACACCGTTGGTGCAGGAGTCAGAGCAGGGCCCATAGGCAGGAGCACCTTGCTCGTGTCCTTGCTGGTGATGGAAATGGGGGACCAAGGGCAAGGATCTTGATCCGCCCAATTCTGCAGCATCATCCCAGATGGGCAGCACATCTGCTCGGAGCACTGGCGGTGGGGTAGGAGAAGGGGGAATGAAACCTGGGGAGGTGGGATGCAGCTGGAGGGTGCTGCAGCTGCAGGGCAGGGCAGGGTAGCGTAGGGGATTTAGCAAGCCAAGAGGGCATTGAAGTCAAGGAGCTGTGAATAAGTTAAGACTGCCAGGAAGGGGCAACAGCCCATGTATTTCTTGGAGTTAACACAGAACAGAAGGGAAGGAAATACTGTCGTGGGTGTTCTCTTTTTTATAGGAGAAATAAATGAAATTTCAGGCTGGCTTGAAGGCTTATGAATGTAGACGCACAAAGAAGTCGGAAAATACTTCCGCGCCTACCAGAGCTTGAAGACCTGCCGGCATCAAGCACTTAACAGCTTCACCTACAAACCTCATTTCCAGAAACCGGCGAATTTCTGAGCAAACAATAGCGAGCAGCAAGGCGGGCTCCTGCGTACCGCGCGGGAACCCGGCTCAGCCACGCGGGAGCCTCAGCCCGCTGCCGCCGGTGCCTCACAGCAGCAGGCGCGGCGAGCTTCCAGCGCACGGCTCACTCCAGCACCAGCTCCCCGTCTCGGCGCTCGGCGCGTCGTCCCCAGCAGTGCCGGAGGGAGCGGGGCGGGACGCAGAGGGGGCGGGGCTTCCGTAGGCCCCGCCCCGCTGGCGAGCACGTTGCGGCGGGCGCTGCCGCAGCTGTCAGTGTCAGGAGCCGGCGAACCGGGATCCCGGCTCCTCGGAGGGGGAATCCCCAGACTCGCCCCCGCAGCCAATCCGCGCGCGGCATGCAAATCACGGCCGCGCCGGGCGGCGGCGGGCCAGTGGGAAGGGAGAAGGGACCGGAGGCGGCGTCCGGTTGGACGGCAGGGAGGGCTGCGGGGGCCAATGGGGCGGCGGAGCGGGCGGGGCGCGCCCCGGGGGCGGGGTCATGCAAATTTAGTTTGAAAAGAGGGCGGGAAATCCGAGTTTCGCGGGAGGCCCTTGGCGCGTAACCCGTCTTCTTTCCCTTCATTCATTGTCAGCAGCCGCCGCTTCCTGGAGCCATTTTCCAGCCGGCCCCACACAGCGGGAGCGGCCCCGCTCCATCCGCCGCATCTGCCCGCCCCGCCGCCTCCGTCCCCCCCCGGCACCCCGCATCCTGCAGCCGGGGCCCCCTCGGCACCCGCCGCCCCCAGTATTTTGTGCGGGGCCCCGGCATCGAGCAGGAAAAGAGCTGGGAAGGCCGGGGGGGGAGGGACGGGGGGAGGAGGCGACGCGGCCGCGGGGACAGACCCGGAGGAAAGGATGAGAAGGGGACTCCAGCCGCCGGCCCCTGCAGCGCAGCCGCCCGCACCGTCCACGGACTCCAGAGCGGCCTCCGCCGCCTTCCCAGCCCGCTTTGCCGCCGGCACCTTCATCCAGATCCGCAGCACCGGCGCGGCGGCGGCGCCCTGTGTTGTCTCCGCCGCTGCCGCCGCAGCCGCTTCCCAGGCTCCCGGTGCCTTTGCTCCGGCGGCGGACGGCGTCCCGCCCGCTGGCAGCTCGCTGTACTGCACCCCTCACGGACCCGCCGGCAGGACGGCGCTGCTGCAGCCCGCTCTCGGCGGAGGCGGAGGCCGCCCCCCGGTAATGTTCCCCCGTCCCCGCGGGAGGGTGAAGGGGACGGCGGGGAGCAGCGCCGGGCGGGCCCTCTTCCTGCCGCCGGCTGGGCCCGGGGCGGGGGGCGAGGAAGGCAGAGACGGCGCTTTGTTGCAATAAACTTTCCTGACTCCTTCCCGCCCCCCGCTCCGGGCCGCCGCGCCGCTGCCGGGTCTGATTGAAAGGAGAAAAAAAAANAAATTTTAAATAATATTAATAATAATAGCAACCTCTTGGCCTGGTGTTTGTATTGGTGTATCACATTTATTTTGATGGTAGGCTTGGCTTTTCAGGCACTACCACAATGTAAATACATGAATATGAGAAAATGTAAAATGATTCCGGGCAGAAAGGGTCTTTTCTTGTGCCCTGTGTGGAATGGTGATTCCTGTGTACGAGGTTGTCTACTCTGTAGTGGAAAATATAGGTTTTAAAGAGCGAGCCTTAAGCTTTTGCTGTATTCTTTACTTCTGTAATGTAACCTGGGATTTATGTCACTCTACTTTTAATGTCTGCTGGTTTTAAGTCATTTTTCCTAACCAAATGCGCTAGAAGTGGAAAGATAGGGAATTACAATGTCTTGAGTGATACTAGTAACCTAAAATTGTCTTCGCTACTTGTTTGCTTCTACTGCTAACTCTGGAATTAAATGGCAATTACCATGCATATATGCTTGTTGTATTTTGACTTGCCAGTGTAGTGTTTTAGGCAGCGTTGGTCCCACACATTGACAGTCAGTTTTTTGTCCCCATACAGTAAGCTAGTTCACACTTTGTCTAATGTCATCACATAGTGGGAATTGATGTTGGTTACGGCTCTCACAGTAGGCTTTTGTTTAGCGATATCTGAAAGCTGTCTTGTTGGAACATGCTGCTTTTATCAAGACTATTGCAATGAGGCCATTATCCTCACTTATGGTGAGCAGAGATATTTGCAGAAATTCTTATAATATTGCTTAGTAAGTGCCATTCTGGTAAAGAGCGGCAATGCCCGCGTGATATGGAAATAATAGCAGCGATGGCAGCCCCACAGCAGCAGGGTGTTATCTGTAATTGCACACTGGAGAAGAGGGTGGGAAGGAGCCTGGCTCAGGCAGAAGGAGGCTGGAGATCAGGCCTATCACGAGCACGAATAATGCTGGGTGTCAGTTCCGCAGAATAAAGTTTTACTTTTCATAGTAAGGCATTTATCAGGCAGCAGCAAGTAGCCCAGATACAAATTGCTGTAAATTAGTTCCGCACCTCATTATAATTTTGAATTCATGGTGTCCGTAGTGTCAGAGTGTCTCTTACAAGTTATGTAAAACTGCAAGTCAGATAAGAGGAAGCTGAAACTTCACAACTCCAATGTAGTACTCTCTTTAAGCACAAACCTCTTCAGCCAGCAGAAAGCTTTCTACTCGCGGTGGGGGCAGGGAAGGCTTTAAAATTATGATAGCATTTTCACTGCTGCTTTGTTTGACTGGTGGGTACTTTGCTGGTGCTGGTATTGATTTTTTTTCCTCAGGAACTGAGAGTCAGAAAAAGTTCCTTTTGTAAAAAGCAGTGTCCTGGAAGCATAAGCAAGTTGCTCATTTTCTTCCTCTGGTTCTTAATCATAAGAGCTGCCTTGATGATTTTTCCCACCTCAAATTAGCAGTTTATTTATAACACGCTAATGTTCTACATGCCCATCAGTATTACTGCTCTGTCGTGCTGAGCTGAGAATTGTTCTCTCGAAAATTGACACCTCAAAGGCGGCATAAAGGAACGGAGATCATAGAAAAAAATCAAGTGGCTTTTGGTATGACTTGGGTTCATGCTTTGTATAAAATTGCTTCCACTTTCTTTCTTATTTCAGATTCTAGACACATTTTTCTTGCTTTTTAAGTTATATTTGTTACTTAAAAAAAGAAAAATGGCAGACCATTGCACTTTGGCATCCTCACTACCCTTTTATTCCCATGGATGATTTTCTCTGTGATCATCCTCTGCAGTTTGTCACCAGTTCCTTCTGAGATAGCAGGTAGAGGAGTGAGAAACTTCAGAGGGTATTCCCCCCTTCTCAGGGCCCTCACAGCCACCATTTTGCAGCTGTGCATCTGCAGCACCTTTGCAGGAAGCCTTTTGAAGGCCAAAGGGTTCACAGTGATCCTCCAGTGGATCACTGGAGACAGTCCTCTGTTACACCTGCTTTATAGGAAGACTGGGGAGCACTCAAGGCACAGACCATCTCCTGTGCATGGAGAAGGAAAAGGCAAAGTAAAAACATGTTCCCTTAGCTGCCATGCTTGGAGCCATGTTTTTCAGAGATATTTGCAGGAAATGCAGTAAAGAAAGGTGCCAGATCACTTTGAGATCTCCAATATGGTTTGCTTGTGACCTGTTCTTGGGCTTGTTTAGCTTGGAGAATGCTCTGAGGGGTTGAGACCTCATTGTGGCCTTCCAGTGTTTACAAGTACTTACAAGAGAGCTTACAGACAGGAGGGGGACTGAATTTTTAAATGGTCTGATAGTGATAGGACAAGGGGGAATGACTTTAAACTATAAGAAGGGAGGTTTAGGTTAGGTGTTAGCAAGAAATTCTTTACTCAAGAGGGTTGTGAGGCACTGGCACAGACTGCCTGGAGAAGCTGTGGGTGCCCCATCCCTGGAAGCTCTCAAGGGCAGGTTGGATGAGGCCCTGGGCAGCCTGATATACTGGATGGCAGCCCTGCCCATGGCAAGGGAGTTGGAACTAGATGATCTTTAAGGTCCCCTCTTCTCTATGATTCTGTTCCCTAAGGAAGCTCTTCATGCTGTTGCATGCTCTGGCACACTGAAGCCTTTACCTTTTATTGTCTTAGTTACCTCGTGCTTTAATTCAGTGTATATGAGAGAACAATGCAGCAGTAGTAAGCAAGTTGCATGCAGCTGTCTAGATGTTAAGCTTGGGTACAGTTTTCTGTGGACAGAAATAAGTTTAAAAGCATAAGGTGATAAAACTATAAAGCCTTTTTTTTTTAATTTTTAATTCCTAGGCAGAAACCCTCTGTGCTGTGAAGATGGATGTATCAGCAGGGATTCCACAGACAGACATATTAAAAGAAAAAGAAAAAAAAAAAAAAAAAAAA
>JACDJE010000250.1:1417798-1502057 GCA_016647715.1 Pavo muticus | reverse complement strand
CCCCCCCCGGCAGGGTTTCCTTTGTCCTCGCTGTTTTCGGGTGCGCGCTCGGCCCTCTTGGGCTCCGCGAAGTTGCGGAGCGGGGGGGGGCGCGGGAGCTCCGGGGTCCCCCTTCCCGCGGTGCGCCTCGGACTCCCCCGTTCGCGCCGGGCTGTCACGGCGGCGGGCGGGGGCCGCGCTCGCCTCACCTGCCCGGCCGGAGCCCGCGGTACCTGCCGCACGCGGCCCGGCCGCCGGCTGCCATGCGGGCCAGTGCCCGCTAGGGCCGGGCGAGGTCACCGAACGCGCTGCGCGGCGGCGCTGAGCAGCGGGTCCTGGAGCGCGGCGGCAGCGCTCACCTGTCAGCGTCTCTGCCCCTGGGAGGGCCGCCACCGGCCTGGGCATCGCGGGGCCCTGCTGCCGCCCTCATCCCGAGATGCTCGTTGAGCACTCGGCGGTGTCCCGCGCTCTCGGGGATGACTCGGGCTTCGTTCGAGGCAGCTTTCTGCAGTTGTTCTGCGCTGGGATAGCGGTGGGAGTTGGGAGGCGGTGGGGTTGAGGCTCACCACACCCCACCTGAAGCTAACGAGGAGCATCCCCGCTGTGAAGGATGAGTGATCCTTTGGTGTGCAGTTTGTCTGAAGGGTGACCGGTGTCAAGCAGGCTTCTTCAAGCTGTTTTCCAAATATTTGTCTTTCCTGTGCAATGGCTGGGTTCCTAGAAGATGGTGCTAAGGGCAGCAAATATAGTAGAGTGATTCTGGGAGAATAGACGTACAGGCGTTTTGGGAATGGTGCTGATTTTGTAGGGGACTTTTGCAATTTCACTTCAGTGAGCACTACGAGATCCTTAAGCGTGAGTACAGTGTATGTTTTTGGCATAACTTTCACCACTTCAGTGGGGAGAACTCTTTTCTGGAACCTAGGCAGGATGATTCCTCATGTAAAGGTTTGGAAGCAAGGTGGTGATTCTGGGCTCTGTCCTCAAGAAATTCCCACCAGCTCTGAGTGAGTGAGATATATCTCCTCAGACCCCCATGTTTGCTTTGGGAGAGAAGTGGGATGGGGGAGGAATAGAGTGGTCTGGCTGGCGGTATCTCCAGCCTCGGGTTGGCACTCTCCCAGGGCGATAAGCAGCCCGCAGCTCAAGCCAGGAAGCTGTGCATCCTTCTGCGTCTCAACAGCTGTGCTCCTGTGAGTGCCACTCTTGGAGCCACGCCACTTTGCCACACGCCTGTCTTTGGGGACGTTGGGCTGAAGCGTCACAGTGCTCTACCTTCTTCTGCTCTGCAAAGAATGGCCAAAGCTCTTTCATCTTCCTGGCAGGGAGACAACGCAGTCTTTTAGCAGTTCTCCGACTCCCATCTCATTTTCACCAAATCTCACAGATGATTTTCTGGGGCTGGGAGATGAGGGTATTTTCCTGGTTGTTCTTGGCTGAGCTGTTTTGGGATGTCAAATACTGAGAAGAGTGAGAAGCTGCTGGGTGGTTGAGGCAGCAAACTCAGATGAGCAGCGCTGGTATAAATTTAGCACTTGATTTAACTGAACTACAAGTACTGCGTGGAGATCCTCAGCAGAAATTAAGGCTCTGCTATGCAAAAGACTGCAGGGATAAGTCTAAAATTTGTCCAGCACACCTGTGCTGGTTAGGGTTATGAAAATGCTCTGGCTTTGCAGATGTAACTGGACTGGAAACCCACCCGACACTTCCAAATATAAACTATGGTGTAAGTGAAAAGGAGCCAATATGGCAGGATATAGTTGAGGCTGCTCAGAGAAGTGTTTATACAGCAAAATAAAAAGTTTATTTTGCCAAAATAAGCTGTTTCCCCTTCTGGGAGTTTGTTGGTTACTTTATCTATGATTGTGTAAGCGTAACCGTGCTGGGAGAGCCTTGAAAGGTAGCCTAGACTATAACAAAAGGCAGCTTCAGCCTCATAGAGATGTCTGTTAGCAATCCTCCATCTCCCAGACAGGCATCTTGGTGCTGTCCCCATCCTGGTCCTTGCTGTGTCGCTGTCTGTTGCGACAGCTCCTGGGACCAGGAGCTCACCAGACTTTGTACCAGGGGAGCTGAGGTTGTGACCCAGGCTATCTGGCCCATTCAGCATCAGGGACTTTTTCATGATTCCTGCAGAGCTAGTAGAAGGTGTTACTGGGCATAAATGAGCCCCTGCCATGGCTCCAGCACAGGCAGTAAAGAAGAAATAGGCCTTGCAAAGGTGTCAGCTTGCACTCCTTGGGTTCTGGAGCAAGCCTAAGATGCTGCCTGTGGAGGCAGGGTGAGTCCATCCAACAGGTCCGTGCTGCAGTAATGGGCAGGGGTCCTGTAATCCTACAATCATAGAATGGACTCACAAGGATCTCTGAGTCCAGCCAGCTCCATTTCCCTCCCTGGTGCTGCTTCTCTTCTGCCACCCCAAGGGCTCCTCAGGCTTCCTGGGGCAGCATGACTTGCCAGCTCACTGGAAAACTAGCCCTAACCAAAATACATAAATAAGAGTTTTCTGCTGGGCAAGCAGGTTGAACCAGCTAAGGGAAGAAGGTGTGGTAAGTGTCAGGGACCATCTAGGGAAGGAGGTGGCTGAGAAGAGGGCACCAGGGTAGAGGGAGAGCAGCAGGAGTATCGACACCATACCATTTTTAGATGTAAGGAAAACACTTTTTTGCTCAGAGCTTGGTGAAGTACAGATTGCCCAGAGAGGCTGTGGATACCCCGTCTCTGGAGGTGTTCAAGGCCAGGTTGGATGGGGCCTTGGGCAGCCTGAGCTGGTGGGTGGTAGCTCTGCCCACAACAATGAGGTTGGAACTAGATGGTCTTTAAGGTCCCTTTCAACTCAAACCATTCTGTCATTCTATGATTTTGATGGCAGCAAGCTCAGTTCCTCATGAGAATGTGTAAGAGAAATTTATGTTTGATGAGGTACCCCCACAGCGCTGTTGCTGGTGTTGGTTTCTCTCTTGATGTGAGAAAGTCACTACCATTTGCAAATCACGGTATTTAAAAATGGAACGACTGTAAGTGAAAGCTGCTCAAAATGTTTCTAATTCAAATAGCGGAGAATTTCTTACTGTTTTTGGGTTATAAAGATAAGCCTTTAAGAAGAGGGCCATTTTCTTAGCCATGAGAAAATGTTTAAATTGAGACACCACCCACATGTTAAGTCCTTTTTAAAAGGGGCTAAATCCTCTTAACAAGAATATCTTTAGAGAACTTCTGTGGCCTTTAGATGACATGAGCTCTGGAGAGGCTGGTTCGGCATACTTCAGAAGGGGGCGGGAGGATTTACATTTCCAAACTGAATACTTAGCACCTCTCTCCCTTTCTGGTGGTTGAGAAAGCACCTCTTCCTGCCTCCTTCTCAGCAAGTCACAGCTGGAATGGGAGAACAATACATAATCTTCTACATGTTGGTTATAGAAGCAGGCTTAATAGGACATAAATACTGAAGAATACTGAAGAATGATTTAAGGCATGGGAGAAAAACTTGGAAGTAGCATAAAGGAAGTGGGCAGTTAATTAATTAGTAGCTTTTCTTTATTTTGTGGGAATAAGAAGCTTTGTCTGTCAAGAAGGGATAGGCATTTTTGTATTCAGACCTATTTTCATATTTCTTTGGTTGATAGTTTCTGTTAATGAATGCTAGTTTTGGGCCTTTGCTTTTGGAATAAAATGCATTTAAATCAAACAAACTCCCATAAATCTTCTCCAGGGACAAACTGTTTCTTAGCCTAAGGAGGTACCACAAGGTCCTTTGACACAGCTGTGTGAGGAGTGTTCAAAGAGATATAAATCCTGGTTGCCCTAAGTGTGCCTGCGAGCATCTAGTGGAAAGCAGATCCAACCAAAACTGTACAGGAATAGCTGGTAGCTTGTGCTTGTTGATGGTGGATTCACTCTCTGGAAGAGTTCAGCTATGTTGGTGCGGCTTTGTCTGCACCAGAGCTACTGAAGTACGGTAGGTTTATTTCCCCACAATAATAAGGACTTCTGGCAGGTTTCCATGAGCAGCTGAGCTTCTCAAAATGCTTTAGTTTTCCCAGAAAAAGCAGTCTTGCTGTTCCCTCCTTGTTATCTCTGTGGCCTTTCCTTGCCCTGTCACTGGCCTGGCAGTGCTCTTTCCTCTTCTCCGTGCTTGGGAGCATCCAGCCGCTCCTTTGAGTTGGTGCTCTGCTGCTTTTCTGGGGTAAAATAGCTGGTTCTGATGGACGTTAAGTCTGACGTAAGGTAGATATTGGGAACATGTGACCCAAGATGGCTTGAGTGAGATGAAGGAAAGAAGCTGAGCTTTCCCTTTTGGTGGTGTTAAGGTGTTAAATTAGCTCTTTGGTCCTTAGTTTTCAGAAATTGGTCTTTTCTGTTCTCATAACGACAGGTCTCTTCCTTGTGTCACCAGCCTGCTTGGCAAAGATCGGATATGGGTCACATTACAGCCAGTTTATTTTTCTGTAGAGGCTGCTTCAACTGATCAAACAATTAAAGATATTTTATTTCCCTTCATTTTATCCTAGGTACTTTGGTGTTGCTGTCTATAGTTATAGTGTTTCTGTCTATAGTTACCTTCTCCATGCTGAAGCTTTCTAGATTGTAATTTCTCCTGAAATGAAAGCCATATGTGCAAAAACAGAGGTGGCCTTTTATAAAAGAATTGCATGACTATCAACAAATATGTCTATTAGTTATGAGTTTGTACTTGTGATGTTCTTGTGGACTGGTGGCTTTGGCAGAAGTTTCAAAGACATGGTAGGCAACTTTGCAGGCCTAGCAGGAGCTTGAGACGCTTTCAGAGTCAGGTTGTCTCACAAGGCCTTACCCTCTCCCTAGAGGAGGCACAGGAGGTGTAGAGCAGAGGGGTTTGGTTGTGCCTGTTACGGTAATTGGCTCATTAGAAAGACCAACCACTGTGTGGTAGACGGAAAAAAAAAAAAAAGTTGAGTAGCACCTTTCCTCTTTGGAGCCCCAGTCCTGTGGGGCTTGATGTGTGTGTGGGAGAGGAATTCAATTTTCCTCTCCTATCCAGAGAACAGAGAGAGGAATTGGGTAAGAAATGAAGATGTGGGCTTTTTCTGGTAGCAGCAGACTTTAGATATGACATCTTCAGATTTCACTTCTGGAGGTGTGGGCTGGGCTGATGGCTGTAGCTTTGGTGGCAGGGTTAATTTACTGTGCTGGCCAGTTTGCCCACATAGAGTTACTGTTGAAGATGCTGAAAGGCTGTCATCCAGCAGTCTGAGCACTGGCAAATTGAATAGTAGGTTAAATGTGTGGGCTCTGTGGATGATCTTACTATCACGAACTGCCAGGGAGCCCTGCAGAGGAGGAGCAGTGCCAGCTTTCTTCTGTCTGTCCATCTTAGTTCTAGCGAGGAGAGGTAGGAGAGTGGCTTAGGCTTAAACCCTTGACCATGGATTTCAGAGAAACTGTCCACTAAGGATGGATCATGGACCATGACTTCAGTTTGGACAGGCTTCTTGTGGTGATGATGGTAAGTTAGATCCAGCCCTGTCCAGAGTGAGGCTTCAGTGTATGTCTCTTCGTGTAACTAAATCTTTGGATTTTACAATCTCTGCAAATAATCTCATTTACAGCTGGCAGCACTGAGTGTGTATATGCAGTGGCAACTATTGTACTTACAAATGACTAAGTTTAACTTCAGGCTTTGTTTTGGCTGGCAGAGTTAATAACTTCCTGCATTATTTTTCAGCAGCAGAATTGTGTTTGCTCCATGTGGAGAATAGCCCCCCCCTTCCTGTGTCAGGGGCTATGGGGTGTGAGAGGAAGGGACCATCAGTACTTCCAGCAGTGGGCTGTACCAGTGCATGAGGTACTGCTGATGCACTATTTGGACTCTGTTTTAATTTCAGTTCTGTCTTCTGTCTGAAGGCAGACTTGGCAAAATCGCCCAATTTATCACATCTTTGAAAGAGCACTATTTTACTTCTGTTTTCCTCAAGTAAGTTGGTCCAAAACCGCATTTGGAAGTGCTATACCTGGCATGGATGTCTGCTGAAGTACTATGCTTTCTATTTGGATGCTGCTATTAGTTGCTGGATCTCATGGCTTGCATGGAGTTCTTGATACCTTTTGGTCTCATCATTGAGCTGCGGTAAATATTTCTGTTTGCAAGTCCTGTAAAGAGAGAAGATAGACTTTGACTAGGTGTTGAAGCACATACTGAAAATGGCCTCAGCTATGTGGTTGGAGTGTACTACTTCACGCATTTTAGCTTTCTTTTTATACTTTTGTAAATAAATCTTTATTGTGTTGGTAATTGTTTTATAAAGAACTTGCTTAATAGCACGTGTTTTGTGTATCCTGCCCTGCTTAGGAATATGAACAGTTGTTGACCTGACTTATTGTAGTGGGACTACTAACCCAGTGTCACCGCTGCAAGTGTGTGCCCTGCGGCTTTGAGACTTGGTGGGCTGAAGGTCTTTTGCTTAGGACCAAACTGGGGTAGAAACATGCAACGCTGAAGACAACCTTTTTAGAATCAATCAGGCATCTTTTTTTTTCTTCTTCGCTGTTAGGTGGGCAAGTGTGACTTTTATTTATTCTGTGAGGGTGTCAAGAACTCACCTCTAGAAGTAAAACCAGTACTGGCTTCTTCACTTTTTTAAGTAGGAGATTTTAAGTGGGAGACTTCATTTGACCTCTTTAGTTTGCTTTCAAGATTTCATCCAACTTGTATGTGGCTGCATCCAAGCATGGAAGTGTCCGCTACCGTAGGACCTTATGTTCAGATGCCCCACTTGAGAGGCCTAGGATGTGATTTTTAGGAAGATATTGAGTGCTTCCTGTGATGTTCAGTTACATCGCTGCAGACTTTGGGTCCTTGATACCTTGAGCTTTATATGAATTGAAAGCAGAGCCTGCTATTTTTTTGGTTTTCACTTTTATATCTTTAACATGGAATTTTGTAGTCACATCATGTACAGATTGCAAGCCGTTAACTGTTTTGGAAAGATCTGTGAAAACTCTTAGAAACTATGTGAACAACTATTTTTGGTAAAAATAAATTGCACTGGGAAACATGGTAACAGGAGGTGTCTGCTCAGCCCTGGCTACTGTAGCTTCAACATTGCTACTCCTCAGTTGTTTGGTGGTTAGTGTATGAGTAGATTCCTAAAGTAATTTTCATTAATAAACTTCTTGAAAAACTTTCTCCTTTTTACAATGCTATACTGCTGGAGTTGTTTTGGTTGCTGTAGAGCAGTTGGTTCAAAGGTTCTTGCACGTTGTGTAACATGCTGCTAGAAAGTAGGTGGAAAGAAACTCATTGGCAAACTTCCTTCCTTGTTAATTGAGGTGACATTAAAAGTCTCTGGTTTAGAACTCAATTGTGGCTGTCACCAAGCAGTGCAAGAGTTGAATTATAACATGTCAAGTTTATTGATGCACTCTATTAGTTCTTACCAAATGTAACTTGCTTAATTTTGATCCTACTGCTTAGTTACAAAATCTTACTAAAATTGGAGCTCAATAACAGGTATTACTTTTTCTGCACATCACTGAATCCACACTGTATGATTTTGTGATTTTTACACATCTTAAACTGCAGATGTAACTTCAGGGTGAAATACTTCTCAGTAGGGCAAGTGTACTGCTCTCCATGTAGAATTTAAAGCTTTCAAATATTTGTCTTGCAAGTTCAGCCAAAAAAAAAAAAAAAAAAAAAAAAATGGCATATAGGCTTGTCTACATCCCTCCTACCTAGGCTTTCATTTGAGAAGTGTCATCTGGTGAATTTCAGGTCTAAATTTTAAATAATATTAATAATAATAGCAACCTCTTGGCCTGGTGTTTGTATTGGTGTATCACATTTATTTTGATGGTAGGCTTGGCTTTTCAGGCACTACCACAATGTAAATACATGAATATGAGAAAATGTAAAATGATTCCGGGCAGAAAGGGTCTTTTCTTGTGCCCTGTGTGGAATGGTGATTCCTGTGTACGAGGTTGTCTACTCTGTAGTGGAAAATATAGGTTTTAAAGAGCGAGCCTTAAGCTTTTGCTGTATTCTTTACTTCTGTAATGTAACCTGGGATTTATGTCACTCTACTTTTAATGTCTGCTGGTTTTAAGTCATTTTTCCTAACCAAATGCGCTAGAAGTGGAAAGATAGGGAATTACAATGTCTTGAGTGATACTAGTAACCTAAAATTGTCTTCGCTACTTGTTTGCTTCTACTGCTAACTCTGGAATTAAAAGGCAATTACCATGCATATATGCTTGTTGTATTTTGACTTGCCAGTGTAGTGTTTTAGGCAGCGTTGGTCCCACACATTGACAGTCAGTTTTTTGTCCCCATACAGTAAGCTAGTTCACACTTTGTCTAATGTCATCACATAGTGGGAATTGATGTTGGTTACGGCTCTCACAGTAGGCTTTTGTTTAGCGATATCTGAAAGCTGTCTTGTTGGAACATGCTGCTTTTATCAAGACTATTGCAATGAGGCCATTATCCTCACTTATGGTGAGCAGAGATATTTGCAGAAATTCTTATAATATTGCTTAGTAAGTGCCATTCTGGTAAAGAGCGGCAATGCCCGCGTGATATGGAAATAATAGCAGCGATGGCAGCCCCACAGCAGCAGGGTGTTATCTGTAATTGCACACTGGAGAAGAGGGTGGGAAGGAGCCTGGCTCAGGCAGAAGGAGGCTGGAGATCAGGCCTATCACGAGCACGAATAATGCTGGGTGTCAGTTCCGCAGAATAAAGTTTTACTTTTCATAGTAAGGCATTTATCAGGCAGCAGCAAGTAGCCCAGATACAAATTGCTGTAAAATAGTTCCGCACCTCATTATAATTTTGAATTCATGGTGTCCGTAGTGTCAGAGTGTCTCTTACAAGTTATGTAAAACTGCAAGTCAGATAAGAGGAAGCTGAAACTTCACAACTCCAATGTAGTACTCTCTTTAAGCACAAACCTCTTCAGCCAGCAGAAAGCTTGCTACTCGCGGCGGGGGCAGGGAAGGCTTTAAAATTATGATAGCATTTTCACTGCTGCTTTGTTTGACTGGTGGGTACTTTGCTGGTGCTGGTATTGATTTTTTTTCCTCAGGAACTGAGAGTCAGAAAAAGTTCCTTTTGTAAAAAGCAGTGTCCTGGAAGCATAAGCAAGTTGCTCATTTTCTTCCTCTGGTTCTTAATCATAAGAGCTGCCTTGATGATTTTTCCCACCTCAAATTAGCAGTTTATTTATAACACGCTAATGTTCTACATGCCCATCAGTATTACTGCTCTGTCGTGCTGAGCTGAGAATTGTTCTCTCGAAAATTGACACCTCAAAGGCGGCATAAAGGAACGGAGATCATAGAAAAAAATCAAGTGGCTTTTGGTATGACTTGGGTTCATGCTTTGTATAAAATTGCTTCCACTTTCTTTCTTATTTCAGATTCTAGACACATTTTTCTTGCTTTTTAAGTTATATTTGTTACTTAAAAAAAGAAAAATGGCAGACCATTGCACTTTGGCATCCTCACTACCCTTTTATTCCCATGGATGATTTTCTCTGTGATCATCCTCTGCAGTTTGTCACCAGTTCCTTCTGAGATAGCAGGTAGAGGAGTGAGAAACTTCAGAGGGTATTCCCCCCTTCTCAGGGCCCTCACAGCCACCATTTTGCAGCTGTGCATCTGCAGCACCTTTGCAGGAAGCCTTTTGAAGGCCAAAGGGTTCACAGTGATCCTCCAGTGGATCACTGGAGACAGTCCTCTGTTACACCTGCTTTATAGGAAGACTGGGGAGCACTCAAGGCACAGACCATCTCCTGTGCATGGAGAAGGAAAAGGCAAAGTAAAAACATGTTCCCTTAGCTGCCATGCTTGGAGCCATGTTTTTCAGAGATATTTGCAGGAAATGCAGTAAAGAAAGGTGCCAGATCACTTTGAGATCTCCAATATGGTTTGCTTGTGACCTGTTCTTGGGCTTGTTTAGCTTGGAGAATGCTCTGAGGGGTTGAGACCTCATTGTGGCCTTCCAGTGTTTACAAGTACTTACAAGAGAGCTTACAGACAGGAGGGGGACTGAATTTTTAAATGGTCTGATAGTGATAGGACAAGGGGGAATGACTTTAAACTATAAGAAGGGAGGTTTAGGTTAGGTGTTAGCAAGAAATTCTTTACTCAAGAGGGTTGTGAGGCACTGGCACAGACTGCCTGGAGAAGCTGTGGGTGCCCCATCCCTGGAAGCTCTCAAGGGCAGGTTGGATGAGGCCCTGGGCAGCCTGATATACTGGATGGCAGCCCTGCCCATGGCAAGGGAGTTGGAACTAGATGATCTTTAAGGTCCCCTCTTCTCTATGATTCTGTTCCCTAAGGAAGCTCTTCATGCTGTTGCATGCTCTGGCACACTGAAGCCTTTACCTTTTATTGTCTTAGTTACCTCGTGCTTTAATTCAGTGTATATGAGAGAACAATGCAGCAGTAGTAAGCAAGTTGCATGCAGCTGTCTAGATGTTAAGCTTGGGTACAGTTTTCTGTGGACAGAAATAAGTTTAAAAGCATAAGGTGATAAAACTATAAAGCCTTTTTTTTTTAATTTTTAATTCCTAGGCAGAAACCCTCTGTGCTGTGAAGATGGATGTATCAGCAGGGATTCCACAGACAGACATATTAAAAGAAAAAGAAAAAAAAAAAAAAAAAAGAAGAAGAAAAGGAGACTTGTAGGCAGGCACATTTATTCAGAGAAAGCCATATGTTCAGGACACTATCCTGAGCGTGGTTTATTTGCTTCAGAATTACGAAAGAGGCTTGCTAGGGAAAGTAAGATGCTTTCAATTCTTCCACCACTTCAGTAATTTCATAAGAGTGATGACCGTCTCCTTCCTTTTTCCCTCTCTCCCAGTCTTGGAGAATAATCAATTTAGCAGTAAGTCAAAGCAAGCAAAAATGTGATTGCTCTCATCTGCAATGCACAGACTAAGACATACTCTTTCTTTCAGGCCCAAATCAGGTATTTCTGCCCTGAAACAAATCGGGAGTTATGAATCATTCGGTGTTTAGTAAGAAGGGATTAGAATTTCAGTCTTTTCTTCGCCCTTCAGATTTATCTAGTTTTTGTTTTCTCAACAATCTTCTAGCTCTTTTGATGGCATCAGTGACATTTTGAACACTTTTCCCTACTTCCCCTAATGGGAGAAGCAGCACCAATTGTACCAGGCAAGTGTTATCTCTGTTGCTAGCACTTCATTTGAAGTGGAGAAATGTGTCTTTCCCAGCCATTTTAAGAGCTCGGTTGTCTCAGTGTGTGAAAAGCAGCCCCCAAACTCCTCGACTAGGAATTGAAAAGAAAGGAATGTCCTTGAGATCTTGCAGGGAGAAAACTCCAGGCACTTTGTGAGATGTTATACTACATCTACTATACTATATCTAGCTAAAAATATCGGATGCTTGAGCTGGCTTAGTGAACTCTTCAGTGGTAATGCCCTGCTGAAATGGAAGAAGCGAACAGATCTTGAATAGTTTTAAACTTTTTGAACTTTGTATAAAAGTGCAATAAACATGAATTGTGACATAAGAATCAAGGTAAATCTTTTTGCCCATTGAAATCCGTGCTCAAATGGGTTATATGGTCGGGACATGCCTAGCAGAACATCGGCAGCCTGAATGCCCATTCGAAGGTTTTTTTCCCTCCTGAAAAGCTGTTATGAGATACTTTGTCCTGATTCAGCTCCGAATCCTCTGATTAATGTTGCACAAATAGTACAAAGTGTATCACTCTACTCTAAAGTAATGCTAAAATACCTTCTACAAGTATTTTCACCCCTCTCCTCGCAGGACAAAGATGCTACTTTCTGTCTTCTTTATGATTCTGACTCTCATTTGAGTGTCCCTCCATGACTGCATGGGGCATGAGCCCCAGCACAGAATGGTTGCAATATCTTTCTGAGTTGGAATCTGGAATGAAGAGTGAACGGATGAAGAGTGAAGCTATGCAGTCTGCTCTTTGAGTAGAAATATGGAGTATAATTTAGTGAATGTATTAGACTGAGCTGAAGGAGTAGTGCTGGCTAGGACTGATGCAGCAGCACTCGTATGTGGGGGATATCTTTGTGCATGTGTCGCTAGATCTCCCAGTTAGCACATACGCACACCACTCAACGTAGGACTGGAGTTTTTTTGGTAGTAATATCAGTCAAGACCATGCACAGCCACTTCCTTCTTGTGCATAATTGCATAGAGTGGAGAAACTTCAGCTTTCACTTGGCTGGCTCTTCCTGTCAGAGGCAGAGCTGAAACTGAATTTCTTGAGTCTACTTAGACTGCCATCACATGTCTGTGGTATCCTGAGCTGATTTTTCTCTGTAGAAAAATAGTCCGAAAATCAGGATGCCTTACTGTCCATTTTGGAATGAGCAGATCCCTTGGTAAAGATAAACATAAGTACTTTTCTTCTCATGAAAACCTGTATTTACCAGCATACGCTTGGAGCGTCTTTAAGTTTGCGGAGTTTGTCTTCTTGAGACACACTTACGGAGAGCCTCTGAGCCATTGGATCAGAAGGCTGCATCTAGCATCCTAGCACCAACACGGGGCTATCAAACTTGGTAATGTCGTTTTCAAGTTGTAAAAGAACTGGTGAAGGCTTTGGGGTGCACTAAAAAAAAAAAGTCAGGGCATATGCATCTACAGTTCTGGGGCTTGTGACCACTGACTGGGAGTCCTCAGGAGCCCTGGAAGGAGGTGTGTGCTGGGGATCCGGAGGTGCTGGTGTTGTCTCTCCTGTTTGACTAGCTGCTTGCCTCTCCCCTGGCAGGGTGAGTTCATTTCAGTCCTTTCTCATGGGACATTTTCATTCGGACTAGTAAGTTCAACAGATCTACAGCTTGGCATTAAGATCTTTTTCCTTTAATAATTTGGGCCAGCAAGGTGATTCTGGTTTAAAAACAAACAAAAAAACCCACCTTTTACAGCTGAAGTATGGAATTTATTTACACGTGAACATGAACCAATATGCATTTCCAGAGCTGCGATACAGCTGAACCGCAGTGGAAATCTGGAACCTTACCGACACTGCTTATAGGAAGTTTGGCTCCCTGCATTTAACCACAAATGTGGTCAATCTCAGGAGAGCCAATAACAGATAGGAAGAAAGGTGGTAGCATTTGATTAACCTTATTCTCCTTGTTTTCTGTTGTGTATTTGATGGATGAAACTCTAGCTATGTGAACAGTGATAATGTTGCTGACTAATGGTTCCTCCTTCTTCATTGTTGCACTTCGAATCTGGGGTAGAAATAGCATGGCTTGTTTTCAGTGTGCTGAATTCAATAGTCAGGTGCTATGATTAAGCAGTTGTGCTGCTTGTTAAACTTTTCAGTATTACTGAAGAAAATAACGCACAGGCAAGGATTAATTACCACTCCAAGGTCCTTCAGGCAATCACTAGTTTTGTGCTCAGACTGAGATGCAGAAGCATTGTCGTGACAGGGATCTGCAGCTGTGAGTGAGTGACAAAGGTCTTGGTGATGTTCTTCACCAGCTCACTCCAGACCAATGTGCTCTAGAAAGTGAAATATAATACTCTGATAGTCAGGGTAAACCTAATTGCTTGCTGAGCTGGGAAGGAAGGAAAAAAGCGAACAGAGGATTGGGCCAGTGCCCCTGGGAACGCTTCCCATGAGGGAAAGGATTTCCTGGAGTGATCCTGGGAGATGATCCAGGCTGGCAAGGAGCAGGCTGCTCAGCTGCACCCTCTGTCGCAAGCACTGTGCCGTGTCCTCAGCCACAAAAAGCCACGCGGTGCTTTGCTTCTGCAGCAGACCAGGAGCCTTGCTGCGTGTGCATGTCCTCAGCATCTCCTGGAAGCGGTGGAGTGCATAACAAGAAGCCAACAGATGGCTCTGCAAAGGAATAGGCGGCTTTTGTGCCGTTACTTACTGCTTAGGTTACCGAGTGCCTGCAGCTGCTGGCGCTTCGCCAGCAGTGCCCAAGGACTGACGCTCCCTCCCCATCTCCAGCTTTCGGCTTGTAAAGGCTTGGGGGCAGCTTAGGAGCTTTGTGAGCATGTGGAGAGAACATTGCTACAGTCGACTCAGTTCATAGGGGAAGCCCAGTGTTTCCTTATCTTTGTGTTTGCACCTTATCTTGTACCCTTGGCCTCCAGTCGGTGACTCCCAGGCTACATTTATTTTAATTACAGTCTGATGATTGGCATTGAAATAAGTGAAGTTATACGTATAATTGTTGCCTAGGAGTTGTGTATATAGGGTGAACTTGTAATACTGGAGGCCTTTTCTGTAGTCATTGCTATCAGGAAATTTCTTCCAAGGAAGGACCGGCTGTGCTGCTTTTACAGGTACTGTCACTCTATGCAGGACTCCCACAAGATAGATTTTTAGCAGAGCAAAGTTAAGGTATTGTGGTTCTGAACGAGAGGTCATGGAATCACTGGAGGTATCAATTAGGGTGGCTTTAACTGTCCACTGCTGCAGCTGAGGGGCTTAACTCACATCGGTTATAAATGTGGGAAGGCTCATGGAGCTTCTGGTTAGATTAGTTGTAGGAAATGCCAGTTGTATGGGGCATTCATCGAGGAAGGTTGAGCTTTGTGGCTGCACTCACAGCATAGTCTCCCTTTTCCTATCAAATGGAACAGTGCAGCTGGCCTACGCAGAGCATGGCTGATTCTAACCTGCTGCAGAGTTCAGTAAACAAAATAATGTACAGAACTTCATCTTAACATTACAAGGAGGTGTGTTGTTGTGGTTGGTGTTTGGAAGGAAGTCTCCACTTTTGAAGACAACTAGTGCAATGTTAATGAACTAACCAACCCTAGAGACAGCCTGAAACTGTAGGGCTGCAAGGCAGGAGTTATCCCTTTAATCTGTTATCTAATTTCAAACATAACTATTTTGTTATTGATTACTTCAACAAAAACATTCAAATGCATTTATCTCACAGTCCTTCTGCACACTGCACACTCCCGGGAGCCTCTGCTCTCTCCAGAGCAGCTGCCAAAGTTCCTGTCTTTCTCCGAATACTTTCTTCAGCACTGTTGTGTATTTAAACATTTGCAGGATAGTAAAATGTGAAAGCTATGTAGCAATCTTATTTATTTTGGAATTCTCTTTTTTTTCTTTTTAGACACAAGGAACACTGTAACTCTGCCATATTTTTTTTTTTTTTTTTTTTAATATTTGATTCAGTAAAATATATTTACCTGAAATGGATGCAAAATTTCCAGTTTGCCATGGAAGGCATAGGGCCATGCTGCAGAATTTGTTCCAAGTGAGCACAGAGCCTGTGAGGGCTTGCCAGTGTGAAATGTAAGGAGGGAAGTCATGAGTAAGAAGAGACTCGCTGCTACTGCCAACAGGCTCTTTTTGAAAGAGTAGAAGTTATGGATGTCAGGGCAAGACAATACTGTTTTTTATTGTCTTATGCTTCTGAGATAGACTGATGACTGACAATGCGGGATTCTTCCAGGACTGTCTTGAGTGTTCTTTTGTTTCACCTTAGATAAGAACTTACAGCCTCAGATAGTGAATTGTTCTTAAGTTTTCTTGAGTAATCTTAGTTGTACAGTTTGATATCATTTTAGTTATAGTTGGGATAATAACTAATGTAGAAAACAAGAGGTTTGATGATGAGGGCTTCCAGTGTCTGTTCTGAATTATCTTATCCTTCCTCCTACTGCTTAGTGAATAAGTCCTTCCTACCCGTGTACTATTGAGAAAAGGCATCATACATTGGCTATTTTTGAACCTATTCCTTTCCATAATTATATGTAACTTTTATAAATCTGTCTGGATGGAAAGATCCCGTAAACTTTGGAAGGGCTCATTTGATCTAAATTTAAGGATGTCTACTGTCCAGTTGTGAAACTCGCTATTTCAGTTTGCTCTACCTACAGCTGCTCCAAGAGGAGAAGGATGAAATGGAGAGACTGAAAAGTATATGTGTGAGAAGGGAATGATGACTCATAAATGAAACTGCATTTGAAAATGAAAAGGATCAAGGTATACCGATCAAAAGAAAGAAAATTCTTGTGAAGAAGGTACAGTTAAATCAGGTGGTCATTTATCTTCTGAATCGATTAAGGTACATTTGTGGAAGAACCGATTGAATTGAATAGATCATTTTAAAGTAGGAAATCTATTTAAGGAAAGGAATTCTTTTTAGTGCAGTCTTTAATAAGTGATATTTATGTGCTAGATTCCACTGGAAGACTTTGCAGGCTTTTGGAAAATCCCATTTAGCTGTCCATTGCCTATAGAATAGTTTTAATAACTGCATGGGTATACAGCAAAGCAGGCAGTAGGAAGGGAGGGAGGGAGAAGGCAGCAATGCAAGAAGCTGAGTGGGCTTTCTCTGAACTTTATTCTGAAATCAAGTGTTATGAATAAATGCCTGTGCTTCTGCTTTCATCCTAAGCATTGTCTCTTTCACCTCCCTGCTCATGTTATGCTCTTTCAGATTTATTCTGACATCCCCGAAATTTGGGATATCCAACAGTCTTGAAATAAACCTTTCTCTAGGGTTTAATTAGTATGCAATTAGAAGACTGGAATTCTTCTGTACACGGAACTGCAAAAGGTGCTTGTTCTGTTTCTTAAAATATTTACGAACAGTTCTTGATAGCCAACTCTTTTTACCTTCACCCTACTTCTTTTCCCAGTTTTCTTAATCACCAACCAAAAGTTAAAAGATAACAAAGATGTAGCTGTCTGCCATGTAAATGAGATTGTTATAAAGGATTTCTGATTTCTGTTAAACATTTTGATTTTAAAAATATAGCACTGTCAGTATGGCATTAGATTAAAAATTGGCTAGGTGACAGATTAGGAAATGGGACCTTTTGGCAGGTTCCAGTGAGTATTTGCATTAATTCCAATACTGTGGTAGGCTTTCATCTTTGTCCCAGAGGTAAACAAAAAAACTGTTACTGATAGTAATTGCTAGCAGAACAGTAAACGATAATGGAATTCTCACAACTTGCTCTGTAGGCACATTCAAACACACTGTGTCTTTAATACAGCCAAAGGCAAAGTTGTAAGCCAGCAAACAGGGAATGCAAGCTATGCTTTATGAAAGAGTGCCTGTATCCTGGAAGGCAGCACTTCTGAAAAGTCTGGAGTTGACAAGCAATCATGCATGAGTTTCCAGTGCAATGGTGAGGAGTGATGGGACATCCTCGGATATACGTAAAAGGAATGGGAAAGGGATGCTTTGCCTTAGTAAACAGTATAGCCCATACTAGAGTAACATCACAATTCAGTTGCTAGTATCTGTAAAGAGAAATACTGAAAATTGAAGATGATGCTAAACAGGGTTGCAAAAGTTATTTGGGTTCTGAAGGAAACACCTCACTGTCCAGCTTGCACAGGGATAATTTGACTGATAGGCAAGATTAAAAATTATGAGGAGTGGTTGGTAAAGCTGATGGTTGTGTTGCATTTCAGAAGGACCTTGATGGGTTGAGAAAGTAGCTGGCAGGTACCTGAGAAATTCAGCTAAGGAAAGCATGAAGTCCAGCTTCTGTGGAGGAACGGCCCCAGGCAGTAGGGCCTCTTGAAAAGCAGCTCTGCAGAAAAAGTCCTGGGGCCATGGTGGATACCAAGACTACCAAGAGCCAGCAATGGCAAAGAAAACCGGCAACCACTTGGGCTGCATTAGACATTGCATCACCAGCAGGCTATGGAAAGTGATGCTTTCTTTTTGCACAGTGCAGGTCAGATGTATCAGGAGCGCTGGGTCCAGTTTGGGCTCCTTAGTACAAGGGAGACATGGATGTATTGGAGTGGGTCCATGAAAGAGGTTACAAAGGTGATTAGGGCCTTGAAGTATCTGACTTACGAGAACAGACTGAGAGAGCTGGGACTGCTTAGTGTGGATAAGACAAGGCTCAGGGAGATCTTATCACTGTGTATAAGCATTCAATAGGAGGGAAGAAGATGGAGCCAGCCTCTTCATGGTGATGTTCAGTGACAGAACAAGAAATAATGGGTGCAAATTGTAATACAATAAATACCATCTAAATATTTGAAAATGCTTCTTTTCACAGTGAATCAAATTTTGGAATGGGCCTCTCCAAAAGGTGGTGGAGTCTCCATCCTTTGAGATGCTCAAAATCGAATTGGACTCAGCCTGACTAACCTGTTCAAGTTGCCCCTGCTTTAAGTGGTGGGGATGAACTAGATGGGCTTGAGAGGTCCCTTCCCATCTCAGCTATTCTTCAAAGTGACTTTTAGCATTGTTGAATATCAGCACTTCAAGAACTTACTCTTGAAACTGAAACAATGCAAACTTGAAGTGGAAATCTAAACTTTTTTTCAAGTGAGAGGAAGATAATATTGAGTTACTACCTATAAGCAGAGTGAATGTCTTGCTAAGAGTTGCACTTTATCATTTCATTGCTGACTTGAGGTCAGCAAGTCCATATGTCTGCTCTTTGTTGAGAGCAACTGTGTTCATGGTCCTTTCTGACAGATAGTTGCTCATTTGACTTTCCTATAGCAGATTCTGAAATTGCCTGGCAATCTCTTCCCGTCCTTGGCTAAAAGGTGGCTTCATGTTACTAAGTGCATAGCAACTAGGAGAAATCTAGTGGTTTGTGATATGTAGAAGGTCATATTAGAAAGTGTCTTTGATCAAAGAATGTGTTAGAGAGAAAATGCGATTTCTGTGTCTATTATTTTCATTTTAAAATTTCAGACTTCAAGGTAGTAGTCATTTTTTCTGGATAAGTCATATCAAGGTAATTAGTTGAGAGAATACTTAGTAAAGATGATAAAGTAAGTGAAGTGGATAGATCATGTCTTCCGGTTCAATTTTTTTGCATGTCCTTGCTTGACTCTTTGGCCTGAAATGTTCCGCTTCACCAGAGCTAAAAGGGATTATTTTTTGAAATACACATTGTAATATGCTAAAGAAAGCAGCCTTCACTAATTTTCCCCAATAAATATATTCCCTGTGGTAGCACATCTGTGCTGAGTGTTGTCATGCAAATTAGACTATCGCGTCAGCTTTTTAGATTGCCCTGTCCATGGCATGAGAGAATTTACTCATATGTGAAAAAGAAAATTATGTAGTCTCTCAACACTCATTCATTTTTTCTCATGAAGATTTTGTCATCTTTTCTTTTTCTTTCTTCTTCTTTTTTTCTCTCTCTACCACTGGGAGTAAGTATATCTCACCATTTGAACAAAATAATTCATCGTTATTTTGCCAGCGCTCTTGAATTGTTCTGCTCCCTACTGTTATAAAATACTGGTGAGGTAGGATGTGGTTTATCTGTTCTTTGTGACATTACGCAGAGTTTAAAACATTAAAAACTCTGCTATCTTTGTGCCATGAAAGCCGCCTACTGCCAATCTGGCTGGTGAAGTAAGGGTATATACAACAGCTGCCTATCTTGGCATGGTGGTAGTAGGGCTTAAACTTTAGCCACCCAGGCTGGGTGGAAATCAGTTAAATGTGTGGGCAGAAAAACACTCTGGAAAGAAATCTGGTGGCATTATTGGCTCCTGATCTAAGACGAAGCTTTTTGGCCACGAGTAGGATCTACAGGTTCCTGCTCTCTGTGGTTCTCTGCTCTCTGTGTGCGCTATGTTTCTGTGACTTGCTGCTGATTTGGACCCTCCTTTGTGACTGCTTCTAGGAATAGTTTCTTTTGGATATGTAAACTGTGTTTCCTGTTTCATGGGCACTTGTTGTTTATTTTTGTTACTCTGAGGTTTGGTATGTGGAAGAGTTTATTGTGTTAACTTCTTCAAGGTTACTTAAGGTTTTTTTTTTGGTGTGTGATACCAGTCACTTTGTTTTCAAAATTGCATCTAATTAACTATTTGAGAGTGGCTTATCAATCTCTTCCTGCAAGCTGCATTATATTTTAGGGTTTATTTGTTGGGATAGTGATGGGATTTCCTTGAAGTGAGATGGCAGAATGCCTCCACAGTTTACATAACTTGCAAACTACCCTATATTACAGTCTGTGCTTAGAACCCTATGTTATTTCTCAGGGTCTGGCCTTGGGCAGTGCAAACGATTGCATCTCATCGAGGTCTGTTGTCTCTTGAAACTTTCTGTCAACTTTCCCAATGTCCTTTGGAATCTATCTATATATATATATTTTATCACCCTAAATGGACTCAAAGTACGTTTATTACTTTTGAGGAGTATAGCTGCATGTTTTTATGCTTGTATGGAGCTAGGTTAAGGAAGTACTTCTAAACAAAAGGTTTTACTACTTCAGATCTGGCTCCACATAACTAATTAGAATAATTGAACAAGTAGTTAAATGTAAGAACCGTCATGCCTCAGGCAGTGAATTAAAAATACAGAGTCAAGGTTAGTGCTGACTTTTTAAGAGAGGATTTTTCTCCTTTGAGGGGATACATGAATACCCAACACTTCAGCTGATGTGCTTCTCAGTATTTAAAACATACTGCCTTTTAGTTTGCAGATCCCTGCTATAGTTTTTGAAGTGTTTGCATGTGGATCCTCCCAGGTGTTCTTTCAGAAATGAATGACAGAATTAGTTGGCTCCCTCTAAGACCACTGTCAGTAGTAAGTGAACCAGCATAGTCCTTCCGTGCTGTGCTGATGGAACTCTGTAGGGCATTCGGTGTGGAGTGCAAGAAGGTTTGGTGTTTTGGGATGGGGACTTCTTGAAGTGCAGACCTATTTGGGCAAGAAAGCTTGCACTCTAAAAACTTCATTGGTACAATTCCACAGACACAGTTCTCTCCTTTATGCGTCCTGTATCCAAGGAAAGCAGAGCTTGAGATGCTGTGGCTTAGGTTAGCAATTTAGTGAGCGAACCTTGTGATGCAACCCCAATCTTGCATCATTACAGTGCATCTACACTGAGTTTGCACTGGTGTAGCTATACAAGAGCTCCTTCCTCTTTCCCTGAAAAGTACAGAGCCTCTTCATTTTGTAAGTATTAAATCTCATTAATTCTGTCATCCTGGAGACTTTTGTGACTGTGTTCTACATCAGTGTTCTATGAGTAAAGATCAAGTATCATCTTTATCATTCTTTTACTATACACACCTAGCATTTTAGATCTTCTTTAGTTTTCACTTGTGCAATTATAATATCTGGCATTTACTGGAATTTCCTCCAAGGAAGTTCATCCCAGCTTATTCTCCATTTCTCTTAATGTCCTTCCTCACCACTTCCAGGGCTTGTTTGTTCAGTAGACAATTTGATAGTCGAGTGATAGTGTCTGAAAGTTATTATTTTCTAAGTATTTGTGCTAATTTTTGCAAGTAGAGTGGAAGCCACTCAATGGAACTAATCCAATCACAATCTTACTTTGAAGTTAATGACTTTTAACAGAGGAAAAAGTACTTTAAGAAGATACTTAAATACAAAAGATAAAGTGCTCTTCAGAACATATTTTGGGAGTGATTGCTTTGTAATTATTTTTCTTTGGGCCAACCTCAAAACGACACAGATGTATTTCCCTTGTCCCAGTTCCGCAGTGGTCTCACCAGTCAGAAGGTTTAAAGTAATGCAAAGGTCTGAAATACTGCAAGCAGCTCTTCAGCTAACTGAAGCATTAGTATCCTCCACTATGTGAATTTAAACTATCAGCTTCTTGTTTGGTTTTATCTTTCTGTGTAATGTGAGAAGTATAAGTGTTTGTCAGTGTGGTTGTTACATAGATATGTAATTGAAAGAAATTACACCGATGCATCCCATGTCTTTTATCATGTCCGGCGCTGCTGCCAATTTGAAAGTTCAGTGACAGGCCTACTTTCTTCAAAAGATGTCTGTGGAGAGAAATTACTGACATGATCTGCAACTGAAAACCCTCAGCCTTGGCCAGAAGGCAGCAGTCTTGTTGAAACTGTTTCTTGGAATTGGGTGTGCACAAGTGTATGGCAGTTCTGACATTGTTGTGTGGGCCTGGATTGATGTTAAAGCCTGCTAGTGGTGGAGGCTGGGCCCGGCCTCCACAGCCCTAGCACTGGGAGCAATGAGGGGGATAAAATGTCTGTCTGCACCCACCTACCCCAAAACCAACATCCAGGATTCCCCTGTGAAATGCTGATCTCTGTTTACAAGTCACAGCTGCTTGTCATTACACTTTCTGGAAGTTCTGTCTCTAGAGCTTCCACTTAACCAAGCAGGTGCAGTGGGATGAAAGAGCAGTTTTTGCATTGAGCAGTTTTCAGGATTACTCAGAGACAGGTGTGCTCCTCACCTTGGGCAGTTTAAGCAGTTGAGATGAAAACTGGGTGGAGTTTCCTGAAAATAACTTTTCATATTTCAACATGAAGTGGTAACCGAAATCTTCAAGTTTAGTACAGTGAAAAGCCATTGCTTCCAGTAAGAAGTCAGTAAGAAGTAATTGTTTCATACTGGGTGGAAAAAATTGCAATAGAGAGATTTCAGATGATTCATTTCCTATGCAGCATAGGTGTAATTCTGTTGAGGCTTGAAACATGGCTTATACCTTGGTTTATTTCTTGCATAACCATTGTATTGTCCTTCCTGATCTAGTGCAAAAAAAGTACAGAGTGCTGCACCATTGTGGGAGATGACAAACTGCATATTTTAGCAGTGGTTAATGTGCTGAGCTCAGGCCTGACAGTGCATAGGCAGATTGCATGGCATTGAAGCAGATTGAGGAGCAAGAAAATGGAACAACTTCATACAACTTCTGCTGACCTTCATTGTATTAACGGTGGCGAACATGAGGTGATACCCTGACTTTCTGGAAGGTCAGCTGCCTCAAGGTGTCAAGATGAGAATCAAAGAGTAGTAGTACTCCAAGATTACAGTTCCTCTTTGACAAAAATGCCCAACTGGCTGTAGGTCAAGGAGAAAACGTCAGTTTCCATGTCTATGTTTCACTGCTTTCTTGGTTTGGTGCAGGTCCTTTTGTTTAATTTTAAGTGGTAGAAAATGTTCTTCTCCTCAGACGAGACTGGGGGGTGAGCAGTGTGAGCTGCCACATTGGGCAGTGCGCGGGGTACCCCTCTGCACTGCAGTACTGCAGGAGTGAGCTGTCTGCAACCACTGAGCATATCTGGAAGCTAATGTATTCATTTCAGTGGGTGTAAAAATGGCATTGTATGATGTTCTGCTGTAATAATAACTGGGAGGCAGTCATGATACTTGCGTTTTTTTTTTTTTTGGCAGCAACCTCTGCATAATTCAACCTGAGAAATGAAAGTCATTGCTGGGCTCCTCTGGCTTGCATCCTACTTTAAAACAGGGATCTGCTGCTGAAACTTAGTCACCTACGTTTGAATTTTTTTGAGCTAAATATAAGTGTTATGGTTTGGTGTTTAAGTACTTACAGTTCGTCGCTTCCTTGAGACTCCTGACACTTCTCTAGGAATCATGAATATTGGAAATCAGTGGAAATAGGATGGTTTGATAAAGCCTTGAAAGAAGCTTCATTAGTGTAACACTATCGGCCTTCAGCTCTCAGGGTCAAATACTAGTGAGGATGGGATGCAGATGATCAGGATGTAGTTTAATTTGATAATTATGTGAGGTACCTGTTATGGAATTATAAACCCAATTAGGACATGCAAAGGAGACTTCCTCCTAATACTCGTCTACATTAAAAGCAAACATTAATTCAGCTTCACAGACAAATTGTTTGTTTTTGATGTAGATGAATACTAGGAGAAAGCCCCCTTTGTATTTACCTTAATTAAAATGATAATAAGTGATACTTAATGAGCTGATAGCTTAGGAAACGCAAATTGGTGTTGTGGAAGAGATTTATTTATCTTTTTCCTTTCTATTACATTTTCTATTTTCTAAGAAGAAAACATGAGGTTCCTGTGGTAGAGAAGGTTTTGTAGGACAATTTTTATAAACTGTACTTTCACTTGATTTAAAATGTTTCTTCATATGTTATTTTAAATACCAGATGTTTGTCACGCAATTAATAATCCATGTGAATAAATAGCGATATTGCAGACTGACATCTTCCTTGTGTAGGTTTTATAATGTATTTGATTCTAAAGGCACCATTTTTGTGCATCTTTCTCTATGCTTTTACCTTAGTCCAGTGGATAAGCTATATATGTAAAATGTAATTTGAGGTAATTAAAGTGCCATTCCTTTTCTGCTTTGTATGGGAACGTATACTTTTGACAGAGAAGGAGTATTTTTATGGGATATTTGAGAGGTTTTTTAGAACCTCCTTTTTAGAAACATACTTTAAGTTCTTTTTACGTACAAGTGCTTTAATTCCAATCTATTCCTACATCTCCCTACTTCTTTTCTTAAACACTCTTTTTATGTTTTTATCCTCTCATGATTAACTTCTGAAACAAAGGGTAGCATGGTTTAGATTATTGGTAGCTGTGTGTAGACCACTGGGGTAGATATATCCTCGTTGAAAATTTAAATCCATTTCTTTTCCAGGAGATTGGATTGTGAAGTTACTTGATCGTTGCTCAACAAAAATAGGTACAAAACAAGGAGTTGTCACTAGGAGTCCGAAGGCAGCACTCTGATAGTCTTCTTGTGTCATATTGATTACCTGAGTGTTTCCTCACTTCTGAGCTTGCCCCTGCTGAGGTCTCTCCTGCTTTCCTCTTTGTCCCTTTTCCCATTTTTTGGTCTTTCCTGGTGTTAAGGTGTGCTGTTTGCTAGGTCCTCACCTTGGCCCTCACATGTCAGAGATGGTGCGATTGAACATCTTCAGAAAGAAGGGGCTATATCTCCTCAGTCAGTGGAAGAGAAATTTTCTTAGCTTATGAATAGTTCTGTGAATTCACCCAGAGGTGTCTTTTTCCTTTGGTTCTTCTCCTGTATTCCTTCACCATCAAGCTCTGGCTTAATTTATGGTTTCAAGATGCTTCCTTTCTTCTCTGCAGCTCTTGACCTCTGGAACAGCTTTCTAGAATTCATGCCTCAGAACTTCTGCTTTTAAATTATATTTTAAAGTGATTGCTTAATTTTGAAGATGTAAAGAAATGCCTATCAAAACTGAATGTGGACTTTTAAAGCATTTGTATGATGGCTTTCTTGCTGCAGCCAACATTTATCTGTGCTGTCTGGGTAGGCTTGGATCCCCTCCCCAGCAATATCTCCATTGTGGCAGCATACAGAAAGGCTGCCATTTTATCTGCTCCTAGCAATTGTAATATCTTCTAGAGCCAACGTGAGGCTTAGTCATCTGCTCTTACTTAACCTGCTCAGCTTGGTCCTTGCTCCAAGTCACCAACAGTTGCTCAGCTGAGTGCTCAAACGCATTTCTCTGACTTGCTTCCAAGCTCACCAGCTGCTATCATTTATGTGCAGAACTCCTTCCTCACCGTGCTTGGTCATTCTCAATCTTCCTGTTTTCTCTGCCCAGACAACCTCAAACTGGCATTGCTTTGTGACTTCTCAGCCCAATTTCTTGGAGTGAGTTATTTAATTTTCTACCCTCATCTCAGCAGACTTTGTCTCATTTTAATTTTGTTCTCATTCAGAGTTCAGCTTTTTTCTGTTTTGATACAAATGAGACAGCTGCTGCTCTACTCTGATGTGTTCTGATGTGTTCTGATGGCCTGCTAGGGAAATGAGCAGGGGCATGAGATGTGTCCTGCTCTGGATGGGACTTCCTGGGAGATCACACAAGAGCTGTGGTGCTCACAGCTAAAATATAACCTGGCTGTGCATGTTTATTTTGAAAATGTACCCATGGGTCTTTTCCGAGTGTTTGTAAATTTGAGATTTTAAGGGAATAGAAAGACATGTGCTTGTCTGAGATCATCCTTCTATCAAATTTCACATGTCCGCTGCATGAAGGGTGCAGGAGTATTTCAGACCATAGTTTTTCTTAGGTCTGTCTCTTGCGGACTGTGCAACTGCTTTGCATCCAGTAAAAAAGCTGAGGGAGACATCTAGCAGGAAAAATTTCAACACACATAGTTGGCAAAGTTTTGCTCTGTGGTTTTGTCATTGGAAAGAATTAGAAGATGTTTTTGCGCTTCTTCCCTCAAACCCTCTCAAAGAAAAAAGCTTTGGTTTCACACAGCTCAGCCTTCAAAAGCTGATGCTGGCTGTTACCCACTGCTGCACTTCCTTCTCAGCTGTCTTCGCAAAACCCCATGCTGGCTGTTGCCTAACACTGAGCACTTTGTTGTGCTCTTACAGGGTAACACTCTGGCTTTTTTTTTTTAATTGCTACTGTGTGACATGAAAGTGGAGCCACGCAAATGCCAAGGGGGGATAAGAGGTGCCCACTGCTCCCGCTCAGCAGCCCTTGGTGCTCGGCTGGGTCTTCTGCAAGTGTACCTGCCTCAAACCTGTTCCTACAAGTTAATCTCTCAGACTGTCTCAGCATATAAAGTGAGTTGCATCAGGTTCTGCCTACTTGAAAATACTTGACTTATCCCACTAATTTCTAAGCTGTTTTCCTATAAAGACAAATGTTCCTTTGAAGATATTCTTGTAATTTTGCCTCTGGGATTAATTGTGGTAGGTGTCTGTTTGTTATTTATTTAGTATGTTTGTTTTTGTATTCAGTGATGATTGAAGCTAAAAGGGCACAACTATGTCAGACCTGATGTGCCACCTGTTCCTAGTGTTCTGCATCGAGTGGTGGATCCCTAGTTGTATCTATATCAGCAATTGCTTGTAGTATCGGAAGAAGCAGCAGAGTCAGATCAGCTGATACCAAACATTTTATTTCTCCGCTATGGAGTTAGATACCTCTTCTCCTGGTTCAGAGTGGTGGCATGCTTTCCTGTTACTTTTGTATCCCTTGCTGCATGGATCAATTGGTAGCTTCACCTGGCTCACTGCCCCACCTGCTTTGTGACCATTATACATCCCTCCTGAGGAATCTGGCTACCATTTATTTAATTCAGGTTTCATGTCGCTGAAAAGTTCTTGGTGTCTTCTCTGTCACTGGGGTGCTTTGTGCTGGTGTCCTTTAGCTTGGTGCTTATAATCAGATCCTGCATGCTGTATCAGATGATTCTGTGTGCTGTGACTGATGAAGCAGCGCAAATAATTTGTGCAAATAATGGATATAGTGCTCTAACAAAAATAAGTGAGTTACACAAACTCCCTTCCAGTACTTGAAGGGAGCGTATAAACATGAGAGGGAATGACTGTTTACAAGGGTGGATAGTGATAGGTTTAGGTTAGATATTAGGTTAGATATTAGGAGGAAGTTTTTCACACAGAGGGTGGTGACGCACTGGAACAGGTTGCCCAAGGAGGTTGTGGATGTCCCATCCCTGGAGGCATTCAAGGCCAGGCTGGATGTGGCTCTGGGCAGCCTGGTCTAGTGGCTGGCAACCCTGCACATAGCAGGGGGGTTGAAACTAGATGATCATTGTGGTGCTTTTCAACCCAGGCCATTCTATGATTCTATGAAAGTGGAATTTTTAAAATGGTTATGATTCTACCACTTGCTGTTGACATTTCTTGGGGGAAGTCTTGTATCCAAAAGCACTATGAAAAATTTTGGAGGTGGGAAAGAAAATACAAATTACACAGAAACTCCAGAGCAAGGAAAAGGCACTAGAAAATCTTTGGTCTGTAACTTGGGGAAGAAGATAGTGACACGCGGTACCACTTCAGTCCTGGTTCTTATCAATTATGAAGTTTGTAAAACAGGAAGGGGAAGTACTTGCTGAGTGACATGTAACATCTGGCCAGAAATTAAACATTCCAAAATATTTCTGAAAATTGCTTCTTGGTAATTTCACTAAGCTATTTTAAACTCTTCTAAAATATTTTGCTCTGTATCTCGCTCTTTAGTGAGACTAACAATATCATGTTGCTTGCAGTACCCCTAGATATACCCAGCTGGGCTTGTGCTGCTATGCCCAGCCAAAGGATGCTGTTTATGTTCTCTAACTACCAAATCCAATTGTTTGAAGTTCACAAGAGAAAGTTGCAAGTGTTTAACCATGAAAGCAAGGGCAAAATTCTGTCATTCATGCGTTACAAGACAAGTTCAGACAAAAAGTTTTGATATTTAGTCCAAACTTGAGGGTTTCTTTTTTTCTTTTCTGATGGATAGAGTTGCTGCAAGCCTCTGGATTTTTAGTCTTTAGCATTTTCCCTCCTCACACCTGGTTTTGAGATTCTCTTTTATCTTTAATTGTATCCCTTTGGCCTAGTATTCCCACACCCTGAATTGTTCCTTTTTTACCCCTCCTTTCTTTTCTCTTACAGTTTGCAGGCTGGAAAACCACTTAGTTGAAAAAAAAAAATAGTGAAATGTATTTTTCCCTCTGGAATAGCTGTGATCTTAACTTAATCCAATTACGTTGTCTAAAATATTAGCTGAATGCTTTTGTTAACAGTTCACAGAATCACAGAATTGTGAGGATTGGAAGGGAACCTTGAGATCATCAAGTCCAACCCCCAGTTGACCTTTTCAAAAAAGTCCCTGGATTACAGAGCTGATGCCTCATGGAGATGAGCAGAGAGATCTCACACCTTTAGAAGGAGGCTGCTGATGGGCCACCTGAGGGTGGGAACGTGGTGCCTGTGTTGGCTAGATGGTTTTAGGTAGCTCTGTTTTGCTCTGTCATTGATGACTTAGTGCTTCATCCCTCCATGCGAAGAAGAAAAGAATGACTTTAGCACTCATGCTGATAGTCTGTAGGTTTATATGTTTCATGTGCTTTAACTCACCTTTTAACAAGTTTGAGGTTTTCAAACAGTGGCCAGCAAAAGGATGTCAGCTATCCAAAACCAAATACATATAAATTAATTTATTTGGAGCCTTCTGTAGGTCACAAACCAAAGTAAAATGCATAAACTACATGGCCAGTACAGAAATATCTGTCTTATAACTCCAATAGCAGAATGTATTATTTTATTTTCGTTCACTGGGGAGCAGAGTATGATGTTACTCTTAACAGCAAGTCTGAAGAATTAGCAAATAAAGTACTCTGAATTTTTCAAACTGATTGAATAAACAACATTCTTCATGGAGAGTTATTTGGGTAAACTTCATTAGGTATAAAACTTCTTTTTCCTCTTTTCTATCTTCTCAGGCAATGTTCTTTCTATTCTTAGGCTATCAAATATCCCTATATCAAATTTCAGTAACTTGAGCAGTATGGACGAGTTAAGAATTGTTTCCAAAGACAGTAGATTGTGTTTCTGACTAGGAAGAAAATTCATATCGATGGTAGTTTTTGTTGTAGTTTCCGTGTTACATAGTTTAGCAGTTTAATTATTTTTTTTTTGAATTCAAATGTCGTACACAGTTTTCCTTTGAGCTGAATGGAATGTTCAGCTGACCTTCAGGCATCATCTTTCTGATACTACTCTTGCTCCACCTTGCTTTTGTGTACGTAGCTTTAATGCAAATGTGAAATCATTGAAAGCACGACCACTATGGTTAAGAGAAAAATTGCTGACTAGCAGAGGAGAACAGCTATCTAGTTCTTCTCTTGATATGTTCTGTAGTATTTCGCTGATAGAAAGTTGATAATACTGGAACTTTCTGGTCCTCTCAAAGCCATCCTTTCAAATGGCAAAGGAAGAATTTAACTTGCACTACTGCTACCTATGCTCAAACTTACATGGATACGATATGGATATTATATAGCTATGATCCTTTTCAATAGAAATGTAGCTCTGTGGGTGTATGTATTTGTGTACTCGAGAGATTGGCTTTAGCTTTCTTAACTGAAATGTTTTCAACTTGGGTGAAGGTTTCATAAATGTTTTCAAATTTAAAGATCTGCTGAATTTGTTAAACAAAACCATTGGTTTCTCCTTTGACAGTGAAATATTTAGTACACCTTGGGATTACAGTAAGTAGTCACATGTCCTCATGATGAATGTGGGGTAAAAGTCTATGCCTACAGGTGCTGTGAAAATTTCACTGCTGTCTGCCTTTCCCATTGTGCAAATATTCTGTTTGACAAAATGAGATGCTCTTATTAACACTTATTGTTTTGTTTGTTTGTTTGAACAGGCAAAACGAAGGCTGGAGCTGGGAGAAAGTGGCCACCAGTATCTTGCTGAAGGACTGAAGACTCCAAAGGGGAAAGGTAGAGCTGCAACAAGAAGTCCAGATAGTCCAAAAAGTAAGGGAATTTGTAATATGCTATGTGGCACTGTTTTTTATTTTACTAGCTTGAGATCAGATTGAACTAGTACAACATGCTGCGTTACCAAGTTAGTGATAGAATCATAGAATATCCCACAAGGAAGGGAACCCCAAGGATCATTGTGTTCAACTCCTGGCTCCACGTGGGACCACCCAAAATTCAAACCCTCTGTCTGAGAGTATTGTCCAAATGCTTCTTGAATGTCTATGGCTTGGGGCCGTGACCCTGGGGAGCCTGTTCCAGGGACTAACCACCGTATCAGTGAAGAATCTTTTCCTAACCCCCACCTGACCCTCCCCTGATGCAGCCCCATGCCGTTCCCTCGGGTCCTGTCCCTGCCACCAGAGAGCAGAGCTCAGCGCTGACCCTCTGCTCCCCTCGTGAGGAGCTGCAGGCCACCATGAGGCCTCCCCTCAGCTCCTCTGCTCTGGGCTGAACCAGCCAGGGAACCTCAGCCGCTCCTTATATGTCTTGGCCTCCAGACCCTTCACCATCTCTGTAGCCCTCCTTTTGGATGCTCTCTAGTAGCTTTATGTCCCTCTTACCTTGTGGCACCCACAACTGCATAAAGTGCTTGAGGTGAGGCTGCACAGCATGTGGGACAGCCCCTTCCCTCACCCTGTGGCAGTGCAGGGCCTGATGCATCGCAGGGTACAGTTGTCCTTTTGAGCTCCCAGGGCACACTGCTGACTCAGATTCAAAGCTAGAAGAGTATGTTTATTGCTGTACTCACCTGGATGCAGGTGCACCAAACTGAACCACGCAGCCAGCTAGTGCACCATGTGGTTGCAGCACACTGATTGGCAGAGAGTTGCTGAGAGGCTGCAGAGGCTTCTGGCTGCTTGGTCTGTCTCACTGCAGGCTGCCCTGGAGTCCTCTTCAGCCAAGAACGTGTATTTGGGGGCTCTTGTGAGAAATGGATGCTGAGGAATACAAATACTATAGTGGGTTCAAATGCATTTATGAGGTAAAGCTAATAAAGCTGGCCTCCTCTTCCTCTGCTAACGTGCAGTAGCTGCTTGGTAGGGCTTTTTTTCCCAGGGGCTTGCAAAGAGCAGTAGCTGTGCTTCAGTGGTGTGACACGCTAAACACTTTTTGTGTAGTTTGAATTGTCTTCTGTCCCTGCAGTATGACTAGATTATTGCTGTCACTGTTTAGGTGCTGCAAATATTGATTTTTTTTTTTAACATTGCTTCTGCCTCAGGAAGCAGGTTTTCTGTAGCAGGAACTGGAGAATGTTGCTTTGCCACTTTGTTTTGAGGATTTCGGGAGAAGAACTGCTTGAGTGCTTGCAAAGGGAGGAGTATGCAGTAGAAGAATTGGGGAAAGGCAGAGATTGGGGCAGCAGGGGTGGTGTTTGAAGGGAAAAAGATACAAAGAGGTAGCTACTTGCCCTTCCTTCCCAGTCTAAGTGCTTTTTTGGGGGGGGTGACAGAGAGGAAATGTGAAATCAACTGAAAATATGGGCTTTAAGTGGAGAATTTAAACAACAGCTGTTTTAATTAAACCAAACTTCATTAAACTACATGAAGTCTGTTTTTAAATTGAAGTGCATTCTCCTACAAGTTCAGTACTGTTCAGAGCATAGGATTCTGCTGCAGTGTTGATAAGTCTGTACAGAGGACTTCCTTGCTGGAACACTTTCCATTCGAGGTGGTGGTCATGTAGCTTGTTGCTCTTTTCATGCTGATCCTCTTATTCTTTCCCAAACCCCAAATGTAAATAACAAATAAAGAAAAACAACGATAAACCCCTCATTTGGCTCTAAATATACACGGTCACCTAACAAATGACTTTTCCTGTTTTTCAGTACAGACAAGCCCTGACTACCAAAGAATAAGATATAACAGGTTTTCTTTGCGAGCTGACAATCAATTGGTTTTCATTGAAAAGCTATCATATTCTTTAAAATGGTAGTCTAAAGTTTTGCTTTTAGGTAGTATGTCAGTTTAGACTGACTTTTACAAGTAAGCGTGGGACCTGAACCTTGAAAACATGAAAGTGGCCACCAGATCTGCCAGAGATCCATCCTGTGCAATACTTCACCTAACCTAATGCAAATGAAAGGTTTGAGAAGTACAGTGACTGTTTTGATAACAGTGATGATCTTCCCGTGGGGAAACGTTCAACCCAGCAGACTTGTAATAGAGGTTGTCTTATTTCCCTTGACAGAAAAGCCTTGAATTTTTAGAATTGATTTTTTTCTGATCTATTGTCGACGGTTTACGGGCTGGTTCGGCCTGGTTCTGTGACTAGCGGGGCGGAGGGATTTCGCAAAATCCACGCCTCCGGAAAAGGGAAACAGGGGACCCCAAAATAATTAAAGTGGCAACAATCTGAGGAGAAACAAACTAATTTACTAAATATGGTATCAGAATACAAGACAACACACTATAATACAAAATAATTAGAATTGAAGCTAATTAATCAAATATAATGAAAGAGAGAGATTGTCTGAAAGCTGGGTAGGCCTCACCATAACGCTGAGGTGAGAGGCGCAGTCTGGTCGAGCAGCAGCGAGAGAGATTGACAAAGAAGAGCCTGGTCAGATGACCTACCAAGGCCTTATGTCTGTTCCCCCTGAGCAGAATGATAACAGCACAGCGAACAGGCTTCTGGGGAATGTAGTTCTTCTCTTTGGGCACGGGTACCCAGAACACTTCAACTCCCAGCGCACTACATGATGTTATGATGTGGAATACTGATAACCAAAAATCATAAAACCATGACATCTATATGTTTTAACTCTTAAAAGCTCATCTATTAAACATATTGATGTTACATTTGCATGTGAAAATAGAGAATCGTAAGATTCAAACTGTTTGCTGACTTCTTACTTAATAGAAGTGGATACTGTTACCTAGTTTGAACATTGTTTGGTTATGGAGAAATGATTATAAATTGCATCTCACTTCAATCTCATCTAATTCACTTGAGCTTTTTGTAAATCATGAAGACTGGCACGGATGGAATCTGTCATTTTGTTCTCCCACTGAAGTACACCTAAGTCTTGTTCAATTGCATGAGAAGCACTTAACTTACAAGAGGGAAAAATCAAACCCTGATGAAAGCTGGCTATCAGCCTGATGAAGAAGAGTGATTGGGTGTTGTTTTTTTTTTTTGGCATTGCTGCCAGGATAAATAGATTCTAAAAATACTGTTAAGAATTCACATAGCGAAAGCCTAGGTAGAATTTTGCTATATGCAACTGTCAGACTAATGGAAATATTTGCATTTAAAAAAATACGTATTTGCTCATGTACCTGTGATTTTTTGGAAAAGTACATCTTGAAATACAAATAAATACCCAGTGGCAAGTTGCCTCTTAATGCAGAGGTTTGAGAGATTTCCTTAGTAAAAATGAAAGAAATGTCTGTAATATGTATCCTTTCATTACTGGATGCTGCTTTCGGAACTAATATGAGAAAACTGATTTGTCTGTTGTGTTTTTTCTTTCCAAGCCCCAAAATCTCCTTCAGAAAAGACTCGGTATGATACATCACTTGGCCTCCTTACAAAGAAGTTCATTCAGTTGCTGAGCCAATCTCCTGATGGAGTTTTAGATTTGAACAGAGCGGCGGAGGTCCTCAAGGTGCAAAAAAGGAGGATTTACGATATCACCAATGTACTGGAAGGCATCCATCTCATTAAGAAAAAATCCAAAAACAACATTCAGTGGATGTGAGCATTCATTATCCTTTTCCATTCCTCCTGGCTGGTTTCACTGTTACGGGGTAGCAATACTTCTCCCACCTTCTATTATAGCACTTTGCTCCAAGCAATCATCCAGAATGTCTTCTATCAGGATAAAGCTTTCTTTTTCAGTTAATTAAGGCAGATTTTCAGTCTATAAGTAGCGTTTGTCAGGGAAATTATAAATCCACACTTTGTCTGAAAACTGGATTAACTAATTTGTTTCTGCAGATGGAAGAAGTTTTTATGTACTCATCTTTACCAACTGTCTTCCTCATTCTTTTTCAAGGTGTGGTTAGAGGAGAGGGGCATTAGAAGCAAGACTTTGTAACTTAACAATATAACAACTGCTTAACAATATCCAACTTTTCCATCTTGCTGGCAGTTCCAAAACACGTTGTCAAAATAAAAAGGTTATTTTTCTGGAAAGTGTAGTTTGTGTTGATACACAATGGGCAGATTTAGGGGAAAAGGACTAAGAAATTGATTTGCAATGTATAACTCTGCTTTTTCATCTTCCTGTGGCATAGTGTCTGGTTTTACAAATGTTCAAATGGTGTCTTTGTTCTTTGGATTCATAGGGGCTGCAGTCTGTCGGAGGATGGTGGCATGATGGCACAGCGTCAAGGCCTCACGAAGGAGGTGACTGAACTGACTCAGGAAGAGAAGAAACTGGATGAGCTAATCCAAAGCTGCACACTGGACCTGAAGCTGCTAACAGAGGACTCAGAGAATCAGAGATATCCTTTTTGCCAAAACCTCAGCAAGGATCAGTTTCCTTGCTGCTCCTTTAATACCAGAAGAATTCTTTCCAGTAACGTGATACAAATCATCAGATAATTCCACAGGTCGGCTAACTGGTTTTAATGTATTTTTTATCTAAAAGTTACTTAAACCGCACTTGCACCTGTAATACTTCAGAAATGCCAACCAAAAAAAGCAGTGTATGAAGTAGCCTATAACATCCACGTTCTCCTAAAGCAGAACCAAGAATTTAGCTGATTATTGAGTGACAACATCCAAACCCCTGTGCTTTTTAGACTGTTTTCAGCCTAAATCATATCCTATTCTGTGTGTGCAAAAGGTGGGAAGATGAAGTCTTTACAAGCTAGCAGAGTTGTGTGTGTCAGTGAGTGTACACTCACTATGTAATGCATTTATTGCATTAAACTGTGTTTGTACATTACAGGCACAGAGTTGAAAAAATAAAGTTGAGAGTCATTTTAGTATGAAGCTTGCAAAAAAATTTCAAATTTCTCTGATGTGCAAATCTACAATAAAATATATATAAAGTTTTATGAACTTTCAGAATGTCTATTTTAGACTAAATTATTTAATGTAATAGCAATACTCAATTGCATAAGGCTCATATGACTTCTGGTATTTTGTCTGCTAAAACCTCTTGTAATTAAGCAGTTCTCATTTTCAATAGATTTCCCACCTACTAGCAACAGAGAATATTTTAATAAATACTGATATGAAAGATTTTATTACTTTAAATAGTATTTCTTAAAGACCATCTTATAAACTGGACTTATTCTTAGGAAATAAGTATGGGAGCATCAGTAGAAAGTAATCTGAACAATGTAGATACTGTTTTTTGATTATGCTTTCATCTCAAAATGCACATGAAAGCAAGATCGCCAAGTGGCCTAGGGAATAGGGTCAGCACTGTCCTAAGACAAAAGCTTGGTCAACATAGAGATTTAAGTGAGACAGCACTGAGTATCATGGTTCCCTATTTTTTCAAGCACTGACTGCTGTGGTAGAGACCTCTGCACTCCATCCCCTGGGGAGCCAGCAGCTGGGTGAGGAAAGATCACCATGGCACCAACGTGTAGGGGAGTGTAGTCCCCAAAATCCTCTTGTGACTCTAAGTTTACCAGTAAGACTAGCAATTAGCGAGGAAGGAAAGCAGAAGTGTTAAACCTGGGGATGGATCTGATTGCATCTCTGTGCCATCTTTAGCTTATATCATTGAAGCCATGGGATGGCTTAATGACTGCTTAACCTCTACAGGCAGAGTTTCTGCTTCTGAAAATGTTTTGTTTTTCCTTGTGATTAGGTAGGGCCAAAACATTGTTTGTTTTTGTGCTTTTTAGCCTCTCGTTACAAACAAAGTCAGAGAGTAACTGATTGTGACCTTGTTTCAGTATGTGACCAGCATTAGCCTGGGGACCTGTTGGCTACGGCACTGGAGATTGTTGTTATATTTGAAAAACATGCAGTCCTTTCCTTTGTTCGTATCTTGACAGGCGCTGTTGCGGTAACTTGTAGTATGCATTTGAGAACCTTGACTCTTCCTGTAGAGGTGGTAAAAGCCACTTCCATGAAAAGAGGCCTGTCATTTTGCCTCCTGACCTGTTACTTTGCATTTGGTCCAATTTAGATGTGAGATGTTTTGGTGTGTTGAGCGTAGGCAGTTTGTCTTGCTGTGCAGAAACAGTACACGTGTACCAAAATCTTTCACGTTTATGCTCAGAAAGTATAATGGTAAATTAGACTCCTTTGCTATGGTGTAAACATTATAATGCTAGATAACTCACTCATGACAAAAATAAAGAGCTGTCAGTCCTTACATGTAATGACAACTGTTCACTGTTCTGAGCACTCAGTTACAAAGATCAGTGACTGAGGCACCCCTGTTCAGTAATGCATCAAAGTGCTCACTGGTTTGAACAAATCCATGATAAGCAGCAAAATATTCATGTTCATTCCATGTTTATGCAGAAATCAACTTTCTGCACTGGGAGGTTGTTCAATGTAGCTATTTAAATAGTTCTTTAAAACAATTGGGCTACCTAGATAAATATTTACCTAAAAAACTACCTGAAGTGAAATTTTAAATTATGGTCTCGTTGATGACTTCAAAAACATGTTGCACGTATGCATCTGTAACACACATCTGTAAATTTCTTTACACTTTTCTGTGATTTCCAGCTCTGTGCATTTTGGTTGCAAGTGTGTAAAAAATTTTCTTCACTCAGACTATGAGTAATTGCAGGTTGCTGAGCTTTAGCTTATATACTTCTACACATACGAAGAAGAGATAGCAGCAGTTCTACATTCTGATTGCTTCTGTCACTCAGCAGTGGCCCCAGCTGTTAGATGAGAGGAAAGTTCTCAAACACTAGTGTTGCAACCTGTGCAGAGAACAGGAAACTTGGGGCTGAGAGTAATATAGCTGTGAGAAAGTGGAAAAATAGTTCAAAAATTTTACCTTTTCTAATAGGCTAAACATATTGTAATCTGGATTGGAAAATTCCTTAATGTGATTACATTAGCTTATGTGACATACCAAGATATTCGAAAAATTAGTGGCCTTAAAGACCAAACTGTTATAGTTGTGAAAGCTCCTCCAGAAACAAGACTTGAAGTGCCTGACCCAGTGGAGGTAAGGAGAACATGGGTTATTCCGCCAGGCTATACATCATTTTTCTATACATGGAGCAAGTGTACTCTGAGTTTTACTGTGGAAACTAGTGCCCAAGTTGGATTCTGTTGGCATACAATTCCATACTCATCTGTCTTAAAAACTTCAGATGTTTTTTAAAAACGGGGAATCTTAAACAATCGTTTTGCACAAAGTAATCTTTATTTGATCTTTTTCTCTTAGTTCCAGCCTTTTCTTTTGAGTAATCCATGCTATTTACACCTTATTTTCTTTTGCCATTCTTTATGTAAAAAAAGAGCTCTTCTTCAATGGTTGAAAATTCCTCTAAAGTCTTTCTCTCAAGGCTTTTGACTATAATTTTTCTAGCTTTTAGCAGTTTTAGTCTTAAAGTTCATGGATAACTCAAAGCCTTAAACGTCTCAGTGATTTGTATTACTGATATCCTGATTAGAAGAGAAATATGTTTTCGTGTAGGAGTCTCTTTTCTGAAGTATTAAAGTTATTGTTGAAGCTTGTGTTTCATTCCTATGATCTTTTCTGACCTTTCCTTCTTCCATCATCATCTGTGTTGAAATTTACTTTAACACATCTATGTAAAATGTCTTACATTCTGCTAGCACACTTTTGTTTATTACTGTAAAATGCGTAGAGGTTGGGGGTTTCCTTTTCTATTTAAAGAAGCTGCCTGTGTTCATCTCTATCTCTCCTCTGCCCCTTGCTGCTTAAGCCCCAATCTATCTCTGAGTGCCAGCTTTTGTCTATAGGACGTCTGGTTCTCGTTCCTTTTTCCTCATTTTGTTTCTTTTTTATTTCAGGTAGATATCTAGGGTGAATTAGTCGCTTCTCGCTTCCTTTCTCTGATATCACAATTACAGAGAAAAATGCTTCAAGTGGCTTTGCTTTGAAGATATCCTCAGGGAGCAGCTTCACGTCATTTCTTTCATGTCATATGAACCACACGATTCAGCTGCTCCTGGGATTTTAGCTCTTGGTGGCAAAAGCGTGCTGCTTTACAGTTCCCAGTTAACATGGCAGACCCATGTGCACTGGGCAAATGTAAATGCTCTGCATGAGCCACAGCTTTAGAGAGTCAAAAAACATCTTATTTCTTCACTCAAAGAGCATTTAGAGATAAGGCTAAAACACAAAATCCTCCGTACTGTGTACATTCCCCTGTGTTATTCCTTTGTCACTAACACTGGGCTGGTTCCACGAGCCCAGAGCTACCTGCTCCTGGGCAAGCAGTCACAGACTCCATGCTGTCACTTCTCTTACCAAGGTTTTTTTCACTTGTATAGGCTCATTATGGTTTCCATCTTTTTCTTTTTTCCTGTCACTGTCCTTAACTTCCTCTTTGAATGCAGATGTAGGTTTGGGAAGAAAAAAAAATTGCTACAGTATATCTGTTATCAGTATCTATCTATATATGTATAGAAATCTGTTTCTTTCTCCTAGGCATTACACTTTCACATTTTTGAGTGAAATCAGACAGGTAAAGAGAGATGTACACTACGATTAAAACTAGTACTTAGACCTCCCTTATCCTATATACTCATTTGATTTTTCAGGCAGCAGAAGTCCTATTTATTTCTCTAATTTGCAGTTACATTTCAGTGACTTTTTTTGCATACTTCAGCCACCCAACTTTATGTTCTCCAACTCTTGTTCTCCCCATCTTCTTGCTCTCTACCTACAGCATTACTATAAGTATTCCTAGCTGTTATCTGTGCCCTGAGGTATCCCTGTTTTGTTCTTGCTCTCTGTATTTGAAATGCTGCCTACAGTGCCATATAACTGCCAAAGCGTAAATAACATGAAGAACATTTTGTCAAAGTACACAATAAAATGCATTTTAAATAAGCCTGCCAAGAAGTATACAACATCTGAATTCATGTTTTTTTTTGTTTTTTTTTTACAGTGAATTTGTACACGCCCTTTCCTCCATGTTTTCAGGTGCCCTCACTTTGACACTTTCAAACTCTGAAAAATTAACCGGTGTTTCCATAGCAACTTTAATCCTTATTTGTGTTGCAGTAAAATTACTCACTTGATGTTCACTAGGCCCTAAAATCTAACCTCAGCATAAAGACCCTCGTGGTCTGCAGAAGTCTTAGTCCTTGCCCAGATTTCCAAATGCATATATGTGTTTGCAACCTATTTCCAAGAGACAGAAATTACTGGATGAGTCAGGAGTAAGATTGGTGCAATGTTCAAATAATTAAATAATTATAGCTAAAATGTATGTTTTGTACAGTTACAGCTACTTTTTAATCACTGAAGAGGAAAAGGAATTTGTTTAAAATTGTAATTGCTGAGGAAGTTTCTGGAAAGAAAACAGATATTTCTATCAGAAAACGGGTTTTGTTGGTATACTAGAGCCCTCAGAATTTTATGGGAGGTAGTAACTGCCTAATTTAGTCAGTTGTCTCATGTAACAGTCAGCATGTTTTAGTTTGAGAATTGAAGATTTATTTTTTTATTTTTTATTTTTTGCTAAGCAGAGTCTTCTCAATTAACTACATCTCTGCAACACATCCAGAAATGTCGCCTTTACGAAAGTACAAACTAGCAGAGCTAAAATATATGTGTATTTGGAGACATATGCTAAGCTTATAGTCAGACACTTCCAGAGAGATCTCCTTTTCAAAACATTTAGTAGCGTTTTAACTACAAAGCAGATGCTACTTGCTTCATTTGAGCTGATAGGTGTTCAGTGCTTCAGAAAATTAAGGCAGTTATTAGAGTGTCTGGCAGGGAGTAAACAGCATAATTTTAGACACCTCCTTTTACAGTCTTGTATCTTGGTTTCAAGCTTATGCTGAATATAGGAAGAGATATTAAAACAAACTTGTAGCTTGTAGCTTGCCGGAAAAATGACTTTTTAATGAAGATTTGTAAATTAAGGAACTTGGAAAGCATCTTTGGCTGTAGAGGTGAAATGGATTCATAGCAAAATGTCACTGCCTTAGAAATGAGTAGTTGTTACTGTCCTACTGGTTGGTTGGTGGGTGCACAGAAAGAGGTGGCCCTCATGGGTCCCATGGTGGAAAACTTTTTACTTGGTGGGAGTTGTATTACTGATGCTCTCCTACAGACTCCATCTGAAGAAATTCTTCAGCAGCCCATGTGTTCTTTTTGTCGGGAAGGCAGGTACACTAAACACTGGGCATACATATCAAGCCAGTTCCAAGGATGGATTTTAACCAGTTCAGTATTCACCTGCTTTAGCAGGCTATCACAACAATGATGGTTGCCTAATACATGACAAACAAAGCAGAAGGTGCCAGAGGATGTTTGAATGATGGGTTGCTCATGTCACGCATCTACAGCCATTTCAGCGACCTGAAGTATTCATAGACATGATACTTTCTGCAGTGTATCTAGTAATCCACAGTCTGGTCTGCCCAGATGGTTGGTCTTGAATCATGGTAGCTGAGGAACAGCTGTTTGATTGGTTCAATTCTTGCTATTTTGGTCAACTGCCACACATACTCCCATCTGAATCCATTTGTGACATCACTCAGAAGTTTGTTGGCTTTCTCCATCCTTTGAGCTCATCCTTTAAAAGTAAAAATAAAAATACTTTCCCTCCCTTTCCAATTCAGAAAATAACTGTTTGCAGGAGTGTTGGCATGCACTAAGTGATCGAAGGATTACTAGTGATGCAGAAAGAAGACTGCCAGCGGTGGATCTGATAGCACATCCCAGCAGGCTAAAAGCCAGCTAGGGATTGACAGGATAATATTCATCTGGTGGGCAGGTGATATTGCTTTGAGACTTGCCATGATGGTAGAGATTTATACCACGTCTATACAACTGCTATCAACTTTCCAGACAGAGCTGAAAATCAAATACTGACAGGGAAGGTCTTGCTTGAGAGATGCAAACGGGATAGGAGTATGCTCTAGGGAAGGAAGAGAAGTCAAATGCCAGAGTGTTTTAATTACTTTTCCCTACACCATTATTCTCTTATTTTTTCTGCAATATTTATCAGAGCTATTTCTATACCGTAGTGGGATGGGCTATCTTGGCCAGCTGCCAGGCACCCACCCAGCTGCTGTCCCACTCCCCCTCCTCAGGGAACAGACAGAAAATAAGGTGAGAAGGCTCATGAGTTGAGCTAAAGGCAGGGGAGATCGTCTCTCACTCTACTGCAGGGCCAGCTAGAAGTGGCTGTGTCTAGCAAAGGGCAGCCCATGATCTCCTCTTTCGGCCTCTTTTCCAAGGTAACTAACAATAGAATGAAAAGTAATAGTCTCAAGTCGAGCCAGGGGATGTTCAGGTTAGATATTAGGAAAAAATTCTTCTCAGAAAAAGTGGCCAAGCATGGAACAGGCTGCCCAGTGATGTGATGAAGTCACTGTCCCTGGAGGTGTTCAAGAACTGTGTAGATGATGTAGTGGGGTTAGTGGTGATGGGTTGATGGTTGGACTAGATGATCTTAGAGGTATTTTCCAGCCTTATTCTATCATTCTATGATTTCTCCCACAAAGACCACACTGAAGCCCTGGCTGCCAAAATCTTTATGCTGACATCCAAAAAAGAGTAATTAAAACTATCTATCTCATTTTAAAGAATATTTTTATTTATTTGTAGAATCACAGAGTCATCAAGGTTGGAAAAGACCTCCAAGATCATCCAGTCCAACCATCCACCTATCACCAATGTTTCCCACTAAACCATGTCCCAGAGTACAACATCTAAATGTTTCTTGAACACCTTCAGGGGTGGTGACTCCACCANTTTTTTTTTTTTTTTTTTTTTGAGTGTAAAGTATGTTGCCATGTTCTGGGCTAAATTAATGTTGATTAGATTATGCCCATGTAATCCTTTTGTTTGCATTATTGCTGTGCTTATCTGACATATTCAGAAAATTAGTACTATTTGTACTGTAGTAGAATATTACGTACGCAGGTATTCTGGTACCATTGAGTTGCTGCTATGAAAGCTCACACATGAAAAGGCAAGAAGTCACAGTACTAAAAAGAAAACTATATGACTGTGTGAGTTTTGGAATATAACAAATGTATAAAGGGCAACACATAAAGAACTGTTAAACAGTGTTAAGTGTGTGTTTATATGTACAAATGTGTGCATAGATCATTCAGCAGTTGTATTTAAGTTGATATATGTTTCAACTCACACTTTAGTTATCTAGCAGTTTTGTATAATAGAATTAACTTGTAAACACTGCCAGAATATTTTTTAGCTGGTTTGTAATTTTTTAAGAGTTTTTTTAGATGTGGATCTGTAAATAAAATTGTAGTATTTAAAGTTTCCGTCTTGTGGAAGAGGAAAGTAAAAGTTGTGTGAGCATGAAGATTTGTGAGACAAAGGGGCACTTTTGAGGGGGGAAGAGAAAATGAAGACTAATGCAGACCATCTCTTTATGTACAAATTAAACACTTGTCCCAGTGTGTGTGGGCAAAATACTAATCTAATTTAGCTTTGCATTGTATGCTAGTTTTAAAAAATTCTGTAAAATACTGTAAAAAAAAAAAAAAAAAAAAAAAGGAAAAAATACAACAGCAAAAAAAAGCTTTTATGGTAAGTTTTGTAAATAGATTTATTAAAGGATGACCTGTTCCTAGCTGTGATCTTACCACTTCAAATGGATGTAATTTGAATAAATTTTGTATGGTAATGAATCAATAAAAAGGATTTTTTAAAGAGTTTAGATTTGTGTCCTGCTTTTTAAAATTATTTTTGGCGCCTATCGTGCTTCTTAGTGGAAACAAGCTGATCATTTGTTATTATTAGTGCTTCTCATACTCATTTGGCATCAGCTATATTTCAATTCTATTTTTTTAATTATACTAACAAGTTATGTTTTTTGTTTTGTTTTATTTTTTTTTTAAGCCAGAGTGAATCAAGAAAAAAAAAAGACAAGACGCATAGGTATGAGATCCAGAAACTGGAATACCATAGGTTTACTTTCATCAATTCCCTCCCCCTAAATTATGAACAGACTTTTTGGACACTTTATAAAAGCTTGGTTGTTCTAGGATTAAATAGCATGAAATAAATTGTTGAGGATGTTAGCTTTCCTCCTGATAATTTTCCAGAAGTCTCCTAATTGTAGCTTTGAGANATAGTTGTGAAAGCTCCTCCAGAAACAAGACTTGAAGTGCCTGACCCAGTGGAGGTAAGGAGAACATGGGTTATTCCGCCAGGCTATACATCATTTTTCTATACATGGAGCAAGTGTACTCTGAGTTTTACTGTGGAAACTAGTGCCCAAGTTGGATTCTGTTGGCATACAATTCCATACTCATCTGTCTTAAAAACTTCAGATGTTTTTTAAAAACGGGGAATCTTAAACAATCGTTTTGCACAAAGTAATCTTTATTTGATCTTTTTCTCTTAGTTCCAGCCTTTTCTTTTGAGTAATCCATGCTATTTACACCTTATTCTCTTTTGCCATTCTTTATGTAAAAAAAGAGCTCTTCTTCAATGGTTGAAAATTCCTCTAAAGTCTTTCTCTCAAGGCTTTTGACTATAATTTTTCTAGCTTTTAGCAGTTTTAGTCTTAAAGTTCATGGATAACTCAAAGCCTTAAACGTCTCAGTGATTTGTATTACTGATATCCTGATTAGAAGAGAAATATGTTTTCGTGTAGGAGTCTCTTTTCTGAAGTATTAAAGTTATTGTTGAAGCTTGTGTTTCATTCCTATGATCTTTTCTGACCTTTCCTTCTTCCATCATCATCTGTGTTGAAATTTACTTTAACACATCTATGTAAAATGTCTTACATTCTGCTAGCACACTTTTGTTTATTACTGTAAAATGCGTAGAGGTTGGGGGTTTCCTTTTCTATTTAAAGAAGCTGCCTGTGTTCATCTCTATCTCTCCTCTGCCCCTTGCTGCTTAAGCCCCAATCTATCTCTGAGTGCCAGCTTTTGTCTATAGGACGTCTGGTTCTCGTTCCTTTTTCCTCATTTTGTTTCTTTTTTATTTCAGGTAGATATCTAGGGTGAATTAGTCGCTTCTCGCTTCCTTTCTCTGATATCACAATTACAGAGAAAAATGCTTCAAGTGGCTTTGCTTTGAAGATATCCTCAGGGAGCAGCTTCACGTCATTTCTCTCATGTCATATGAACCACACGATTCAGCTGCTCCTGGGATTTTAGCTCTTGGTGGCAAAAGCGTGCTGCTTTACAGTTCCCAGTTAACATGGCAGACCCATGTGCACTGGGCAAATGTAAATGCTCTGCATGAGCCACAGCTTTAGAGAGTCAAAAAACATCTTATTTCTTCACTCAAAGAGCATTTAGAGATAAGGCTAAAACACAAAATCCTCCGTACTGTGTACATTCCCCTGTGTTATTCCTTTGTCACTAACACTGGGCTGGTTCCACGAGCCCAGAGCTACCTGCTCCTGGGCAAGCAGTCACAGACTCCATGCTGTCACTTCTCTTACCAAGGTTTTTTTCACTTGTATAGGCTCATTATGGTTTCCATCTTTTTCTTTTTTCCTGTCACTGTCCTTAACTTCCTCTTTGAATGCAGATGTAGGTTTGGGAAGAAAAAAAAATTGCTACAGTATATCTGTTATCAGTATCTATCTATATATGTATAGAAATCTGTTTCTTTCTCCTAGGCATTACACTTTCACATTTTTGAGTGAAATCAGACAGGTAAAGAGAGATGTACACTACGATTAAAACTAGTACTTAGACCTCCCTTATCCTATATACTCATTTGATTTTTCAGGCAGCAGAAGTCCTATTTATTTCTCTAATTTGCAGTTACATTTCAGTGACTTTTTTTGCATACTTCAGCCACCCAACTTTATGTTCTCCAACTCTTGTTCTCCCCATCTTCTTGCTCTCTACCTACAGCATTACTATAAGTATTCCTAGCTGTTATCTGTGCCCTGAGGTATCCCTGTTTTGTTCTTGCTCTCTGTATTTGAAATGCTGCCTACAGTGCCATATAACTGCCAAAGCGTAAATAACATGAAGAACATTTTGTCAAAGTACACAATAAAATGCATTTTAAATAAGCCTGCCAAGAAGTATACAACATCTGAATTCATGTTTTTTTTTGTTTTTTTTTTTTTTTAACTCTATTAATGTAATACAGCCGTAGCAGGCTGATATTTAACTAGAGGCATTTATTATTTTTCCCTCATTACACTATGAACAACTTTGGCGATTTTCTGTCTGTCTGCAGTATGCCACCTTGCTTTATTGCATCAGTGTGTGAAAGCTAAGAAAACTTCTTGAAATGAATTAAGAGATCCTGCTTTAAAGTTAGAGTTGCTTCCTTTGCTTCTTTGAGAGGGAAGCAGAAGTACTTTTCTAAACAGGCTTTGTTGATGAAAATGCCTTTGTTGCTGTTTGGAAAAACATCCCCAACTGAACAGTTGGAACTTTCAGCAATTTGATTTCAGTGTGAATCAGTACCAACGGTTTTCTTTTTTTAAAGGTTGTTCTGACACCTTTTTGAAGCAGAAGTGGTTACACAGATACATCCAATGTTAGTGTTATAAATAATGACTTGGATACCATAGTTCTGTTCCACCAGAATACTCCAGGTTATTATGGGCGTTAGAAAATGTTAGGAGTTCAGTCCTTTATAACTCTCTGGTTATGATACAACACACAATGGACTTCTCTTTTTTGTGTGCTCTCTGTTAGTGCACAAATCTCAGAAGTCTTTCATGCCTTCACAGTTGTATGGCGAACTTCAGATTTTTTTGAATGGTAAAAACATGCATTCAAACATTTTGTTACTCGTACCCCTTTAAGAACTTACTGTGAGTCTCAATGTTCTGTGGTGTTCATTACTGTAATGTCTTACTGACATTTGTTCTGTTAGCAGAGTGCACTGATACATTTATCTAGTACTCAAGGACCTATTGAAGTTTATCTGTGCCCAGAGGAAAACGATGCTCTCAGTCCAATGAAAACCTATAGTCAGGACCACAATGGAAACATTTCCAAAACCATTTCCAAAGGTAAAATGATTACTTTCTAATACTAAAACTCTTTTCTTCATGCTTTATACAAGATTTCATTTTTTTACTTCTGCTACCCAGCTCTTATTTTTTGGCTTTGATTTTCAAAGAAGTGAAAAGCTAAGGTATCCATTTTCCATTATGTCCTTCTGATGTATATCCAGGGGAAAATGTTTCCTCTCTCCATCAGGTGTTTAAAATAAGTGTCATATTTGCATATGATATGGAGCTATGTAAGCAAAGTTTGTGACACATTGGAAAAGAACTGCTCCTACAATATTTTCAAACAGGATAGTTGCAGCAGAGATTAATCTCAACACCACGCAAAGATCTCTGTATATTGGTATGTAGAGCTGCGCAGGGTCACTGACGACATATGTTGCATAGAAGGGTTGCACTCTGAAGTACTTCAGGTTTGTGAGCTCCTCTAAAAAAAAATTGACATCCTTCATTCATTTTATTCAGTAGTTGTTTAGATCTTGGGTTTGTTTGTTTTTTTTTTAACTGGAAAAATCAGTGGTGATAGAAACATGAGACTTTCTGAAAAGCCCTTTGTAACATACCAAAAACAGGCTAGAAATTATCTGAACTTGAGGTAATTTTTTGCTTAAATGATGGTTTATGAAAGGCTCTTGTGCAGTTCTTACTTGGTGTCATCCAGGTCTAATAGTTCTAATGGGATTCAACGTATCACCTTTATTTTTTCCCCCCTTCTACAGAAGTGGCTTCTGTTAACTCAGGACAAGGTGACTGCTCAGTAAATATGGCAACAATCTCTCCATTGGCTTCTCCAGCCAACCTTCTACAGCAGACCGAGGACCAAATTCCCTCAAACTTTGAAGGACCATTTGTGAATTTGCTGCCTCCTCTGCTTCAGGAAGATTATTTGCTGAGCCTTGGGGATGAAGAAGGCATCAGTGATCTCTTCGATGCTTATGATTTAGAGAAGCTTCCTTCGTTGGTGGATGAATTTATATACAGCTGATTCTCTTAAATGAAGTGCGTATCTAAATCATGTTTTTTAATGGAATTGGAACGTGCCCATTCATTCTGTTGTCCCCTGCTTACCATAAAATAGCATTATTGAACAAACTAGGCTCTTGAACGCTGCTGATATTTTAATGAAATTCTCCCTAGAATACTACAAAAAGGTCTTCTCCTTGACCCTAAGCTCCAGTGCCTTGCGAGTCAGCAAGGGCGAGCAGGTGACCGTACAAGTTCTGTATTCACACTCCCCCAGTCTCTGCTTTCCATGACAAGTGGGTTAATGGAGAAAGGCTCAATGAACTGGCTTAGTCGCTAATAACAATTTTATAATAGTATTTCAGGTCGTGCCTTCTGCAGAGAATGCATGTCTTTTGAGTGTCACAACATGGATTGTAACTGCAGTAAACATAAATATGAAGTAATGCAGAGGTGTGAAATGAGCTTCTTCAGCTACTTGTGGGAATGTTTAAATTGCTGTCATAATGCTCGTTTTGAGCTGCATATATGTCTCATTATGAGGTCAAATACTTATGTCCTTAAAAGCTTTTAATAAAAAATACACTGTAAATGTAGTGTATATTGCGGATATTGAAATGTATGAAGTTCTGCCACTTCTTGTAGTAATCAGAGATTTTAAAAAATGCTTGTGTGTGTGCGTGTGCGTGTGTGTGTGTGTGTGAAAGTAGTTCTTGTTGGTTGGTTGTTTTTTTAAACTAGAACGAAGATGCACAGTTCAATTTCACTGCCCCCAGTGTGCATTAGAACTGGTACATAATTTTTTGTGGTACTAAGTGGGGCTTTGTGTTAAGTGCCTACTAGAGATGCACTGTGGGTTTTTCCCTCTATGGAAAACACTTATGCCAAGCTTTGTTCAATATATCATATTTATCTCAGTGGGTTTGCTTCCTCTGCTTCCAGCTTTTTATAATTCTCTTCGCCAGCAAAATGAAACTTTTTTTTTTTTTCCAAAGTACATAATTGTAAGTACCACATCAACTGAATTGCATTTATTTTTTGAAGATCTTTGGTAGAATAGTATAATACCAATATTTATTTTTCTGAAAGTGAGAGGAATTCTAAGAAGTCTTACTTTTTTTTTTTTTTTTTTTTTTGAGTGTAAAGTATGTTGCCATGTTCTGGGCTAAATTAATGTTGATTAGATTATGCCCATGTAATCCTTTTGTTTGCATTATTGCTGTGCTTATCTGACATATTCAGAAAATTAGTACTATTTGTACTGTAGTAGAATATTACGTACGCAGGTATTCTGGTACCATTGAGTTGCTGCTATGAAAGCTCACACATGAAAAGGCAAGAAGTCACAGTACTAAAAAGAAAACTATATGACTGTGTGAGTTTTGGAATATAACAAATGTATAAAGGGCAACACATAAAGAACTGTTAAACAGTGTTAAGTGTGTGTTTATATGTACAAATGTGTGCATAGATCATTCAGCAGTTGTATTTAAGTTGATATATGTTTCAACTCACACTTTAGTTATCTAGCAGTTTTGTATAATAGAATTAACTTGTAAACACTGCCAGAATATTTTTTAGCTGGTTTGTAATTTTTTAAGAGTTTTTTTAGATGTGGATCTGTAAATAAAATTGTAGTATTTAAAGTTTCCGTCTTGTGGAAGAGGAAAGTAAAAGTTGTGTGAGCATGAAGATTTGTGAGACAAAGGGGCACTTTTGAGGGGGGAAGAGAAAATGAAGACTAATGCAGACCATCTCTTTATGTACAAATTAAACACTTGTCCCAGTGTGTGTGGGCAAAATACTAATCTAATTTAGCTTTGCATTGTATGCTAGTTTTAAAAAATTCTGTAAAATACTGTAAAAAAAAAAAAAAAAAAAAAAAGGAAAAAATACAACAGCAAAAAAAAGCTTTTATGGTAAGTTTTGTAAATAGATTTATTAAAGGATGACCTGTTCTCTAGCTGTGATCTTACCACTTCAAATGGATGTAATTTGAATAAATTTTGTATGGTAATGAATCAATAAAAAGGATTTTTTAAAGAGTTTAGATTTGTGTCCTGCTTTTTAAAATTATTTTTGGCGCCTATCGTGCTTCTTAGTGGAAACAAGCTGATCATTTGTTATTATTAGTGCTTCTCATACTCATTTGGCATCAGCTATATTTCAATTCTATTTTTTTAATTATACTAACAAGTTATGTTTTTTGTTTTGTTTTATTTTTTTTTTAAGCCAGAGTGAATCAAGAAAAAAAAAAGACAAGACGCATAGGTATGAGATCCAGAAACTGGAATACCATAGGTTTACTTTCATCAATTCCCTCCCCCTAAATTATGAACAGACTTTTTGGACACTTTATAAAAGCTTGGTTGTTCTAGGATTAAATAGCATGAAATAAATTGTTGAGGATGTTAGCTTTCCTCCTGATAATTTTCCAGAAGTCTCCTAATTGTAGCTTTGAGAAAAAAAAAAAAAAAAAAAAAAAAAGGAGTTCTATTTACTTATGAGTCACCTCCAGCACTCTCATACACCAGGTGCACATTTACAAACTTGTTCCCCCTTTCTGGTCCTGGTGCTGCACCTTTCTAGATGCATTGTCAATAAACTGTTAGAAGACAAAAAATATCAGGATAATAGAATCAGAGTAGAATCACAGAATCATAGAATGGTCTGGGTTGAAAAGGACCATGATGATCATCTAGTTTCAACCCCCCTACTATGTGCAGGTTGCCAACCACTACACCCGGCTGCCCAGAGCCACATCCAGCCTGGCCTTGAATGCCTCCAGGGATGGGGCATCCACAACCTCCTTGGGCAACCTGTTCCAGTGTGTCACCACCCTCTGTGTGAAAAACCCTCCTAATATCTAACCTAAACCTCCCCTGTCTCAGTTTAAAACCGTTCCCCCTTGTCCTATCACTATTCACCCTCGTAAACAGCTGTTCCGCTTCCCGTTTATATGCTCCCTTCAAGTACTGGAAGGCTGCAATGAGGTCTCCTCGGAGCCTTCTTTTCTCCAAGCTAAACAAGCCCAGTTCCCCCAACCTTTCCTCATAGGAGAGGTGCTCCAGCCCTCTGACCATCTTAGTGGCCCTCCTCTGGACCCGCTCTAAGAGCTCCATGTCCTTCTTGTGCTGGGGGCCCCAGGCCTGGACGCAGAACTCCAGATGCGGCCTTACAAGTAGCATGTATGTTTGCTTAAATATTGCATTTCTGAGCAAGTCATGTATTTTCTTCCTTTTGCACAAGCGGAAGGCAACAATTTTATTTCTCTACCTACCTGTTCTCCAATCTCCATACATATTAATACTGAAGGGATGATTACAGAGAAGATCCTTTGTTCCTCTGAATTCTCAAGAAATAACAATAGGCCTAGAGGACTGTTTTCTCTGAGCTCCACTTACAGCAGCAATTACGATAAATGTCCTCTTTCTATCCTGTCTGTCATAGTTTCCTGACCCATTCTCAGTTTCTGTCGTACAGCTGCCATGAGCATTTTTTAATTTTTCCCCGGTGTCTGCTTCTGATTGCCATTTTTTCTCTTCATTCTCTCTCCTTTTGACTTTGCTTTCTGCATCTGCTTTATAAACTTGATATGCACTGAAGCTGCAGGTAAAAAAAACAAACAAACAAACAAAAAAACCCAACACAGTTGAAACTTTTTTCTGCTGCCCTGAGCTCACACAGTGTGCCTCAACATTACTCAGTATGCAAATATTCATTTCAAGTAGGCATTATTGTGGCCTATGAGTGCTGCATTTCTTAGCTGCTGGCAAACAAGAAAAGGATTCTACAACATCTGTCAAAACTAGACTGACTGATAGGCAACAACACCGCCCTTTACAGAAGTGTTAATTGCCCTTGAACCTATAGTGAGAATACCATCTAACAGGAAAAAAAAAAAAAGGGCATTGCTGTCAATTCCAAGTGGCACTGAGTGTTGCTGACACATGAGGGGCTAGATTCACCTGAACTGCAGGTATGAAGAAAGAAATCTAATCTCTTGTATCTAACTTTAGAATTCATATTTTTTTTCCTGCCTGCCTTCCTACCTACTCTACTACCCAGAAGTGCATGTTAGTTATCAGATAATAAGTCTGTCACCAAAATTCGGGTCCTCAGTCAGCCAGCAGGCTGTTTCCCTTCCATAACGCTGTTAAGTGAGATCCTCTAGAACAACTGAGGATTTATCATCTGCTCACTGAATGACAGTACTGGGTCTTGCGCTGCCAGCTGCTGCCTCTTCAAAAGTAATCTTCCTAGGTAGATATAGCAAAGCTTCCTTCTTGCAGTCATCTGCTTCCTTTGCCACATGCTGAAGCATTACCACAGATCTCTGTACAGCTTGGTAGTTTTTCATGAATTTGTTACAAAGCACTTCAGACTCATGAACTTCAAAAGCATAGGGTTCCCTCCGTGTTGTGGCTACATCCTAGGATGCATCAGGATTGTGCTGGCACAGAAACTGCCTAATATTATGAATTCCTGGCAGTGAAGAGCTCTGCTGGATCATGCTGAAACTGATCAGCATGGCCTATTTATGTCACCAGGAATGGGACTTGTGTAGAGCTGCTGTTACTGCTTCCCGGGAGATGCTCTTGGACCTACCTCCCCTTAACATATGCTGTTCTGTCAATCTTGGCCCTCTGGAGATTTTGGGTAGGTCTCACAGGCTATCTGTGCGCTGGTCCTCAAGTCAGCTATAGAACAGTGCTGATGTTTGCCTAGTTTTGTTTAACCAGAGGGATAAGACTGGGCTGGTCAGGTCACTGTGGGGTAGCACAGTGCTCCCAGAACAAAGTTTAATTCACTTAGTGTAAATGAAATAATAAAAAGAAAAAAATGAACACAGGAAACTGAAAAGGGAAGAACATCATTACCCTAATAAGGAAGCAGTTAAAGTACTAACATTGGCAATGCATATATCTATGCAGACAGGTATGGATGCATATAGCTATGTATACGGCTACTTCGACATACCAAGGACTACGTAGGCTGTACTATGAAGGAGGATGTCTAAAACAGATGAATGCAGCTCCGGATTTTAAAATGTTTTTCATCCATTCTGTTCGGGGTAAAAAATGTCACAGAACCAATGAATTACACCTCACCGTCCCTCCCACTGACAATACTTCTGAAATACTCCAGCACTTAAACAAGGAGCAATCAGAAAGACGAGCGCACCCAAAGCTGTAACAATGGCCATGGTGGTTTTAATAGCACTCAGTCCTGCCTAGAATTGTCTGTTCTTAAAGGCTAGTTTGAATGAAGTGCTTGTTTCTTTCTGTCTCAATTTTCCTCTTCAAATCTCTCCTATTCCTTTGTTCATGTTTTTATCGTGGCTTTTTTTTTTTTTTTTTTTTTTGGCTCGAGATTGTTGCCAGATAAGCGTGACATAAAATAAGCACCATTTTTTAAGGAAAAAGGGCAGGAGAGGAAGCGATATTCGTGGTGAGAAGCTGCCAAGTTTTATCTGCCAGGAGACCAATGGGCCTATTATGGAACACACTCGGGGCTTTCATCGCCTTTCCCTCCGGCCTGAGTGAGGCTGCAGCCTGCTCTCTGGAGGGCGAAACAAAGATTCCAACGGTTCCTTCTGAAGGAAGCAGCTTCGTGTTTAAATCATTGATGCAAGAATGTTATAAATCAGGCTAGCCCAACATAAAACAGAAAGTTAAGGATGTGCTATAGGTAATTTTTTTAGGGTAGCTTTACAGTAAAGCTCCATGCAGAGCAGGTGCGTCGGAACCCAGTTGCCTCGAGGAGACGCCTGCCTCGCTTCAGCTCCACCGCGCCCGCTACATGCGGGGCACCTGCTTAGCCCTCGAAGCTCGGTTCGGTTCCGTTCGGTTCGAAGTTCGGGCGGAACCGCCTCCCCCTCTCTTCTCTGAAGGCCGCGAGAGGTGACAACTCTAACAACCACTACCCCAGCGCTACCCTCCTACTTTGCACTCTTTTGCCTGCTGCCGGCCGCCGTCGCGGCCCCGCCCCGCACGCGTACGGAAGGCGGGGCGGTGCGAGCCATGATGGCGGCGTGTGTGTGAGGCGCTGTGCGTTAGGTAGAGGTGAGTGTTGCGCTGCTCGTGAAGCCCTACGGCCACTGGCGGTGGTAGCGGTCGGGAGGCACGGCCGGCGCGGCCTGCCCCTGCTTGGTGCTAGGCGCCCGCTGCCAACCCTGTGGCGATAAGGAGCGGCCGGTCCCCGAGCTCGTACGGGGGGCTCGCCCAGCACTGGGCCCGTTTGCGTTAGCAGCACTGTTTTTTTCCTCTTGTGGTAAACGCGGGGATCAGCTCGGATCTGTACCCGAGGCACCTGCTGGTACAGAGCGGCAGAGCAGGGCCCTCCGCCTGAGGTGGGGAGAGTTCTCTCTGGAAAAAGTCACCGAAGTGAGAGTGGTGGAGCGCTGCAGTAGGCGGGGGGGTGGGGAACGGGCTGTGCCGAAACGTACCGGGCACTCGGACTGCTTTTCATTTGTTAACGTTCTGCTTCTAAAGACATGTGTGAAGTCCAGTAGGTAACGGCAATACAGGAGAAGGAGTGTGTTATCTTGTAAACAATATTGATTCTTAATTTGGTCTCAGTATGTCAGAATAGTTGATGGAATCTGTGTTTCTTTTCTACAAGAAAGAGGAAGGGGACAGACTGTTGTGCAGGCTCTGTGGCGACAGAACAAGGGGAAATGGCTACGAGCTCAGTGAGGGTAGGTTTAGGTTAGGTTCAAGGAAAAAATCTTTGGCAGTGATGGTGCTGAGGCACTGGAACAGGCTACCGAGTGTTGTGGTTGATGTCCTGTCCCCGGAGACTTTCAGGGTGAGGCTGGATAAGGCCCAGGGCAACCTGGTCTAGCTGTGGTGTCCCTGTTTGTTGCAGGGTAGTTGGGCTAGATGGCCTTCAGAGGTCCCTTGCAGCTCGACTCTAGGATTCTGTGATCCTGTGTTTCCACAAGGGGAGGTCAGGCCTGTCACAGTTCGGCCTGGTTCAGCCTACTCCTGTGACAGGGGATGAAAGGACCTGCAGTCCCACACCCGGGCAAAAGGGGAAGGGGGGTAGGGAAAGGGCAGGGAGATGGGCCGGGACGAGTTAAAACAGCGGACAGCGGCCACCAGCTAAGGAAAAAACTCAAATTGACTACAAAGGACAGCGGAATGCGAGATAATACAGTACAATGCAATATAATTGGAACTGAAGTGAATAAATGAAATAAATGAGAGAGTCCGAAGCCAAAGGCCTCACTCTCATGCTGTAGGCGAGCCGGCCAGGGAGCACACAGAGCCAAGGCGGGCAGAAGAGGAACAACCTTGTGACTCCCAGTCAGCTTCATCTTTCCCTCTGAACGGAGAACGGAAACAGAACGATGAAGTCTTCTGGGAGCCGCAGTTCACTCTTCTCTTCCGAGAAGCAGGTACTCAGAACCATTGGTAATCCACGGAGCTGCAGCATGGACTCTTTAACTCCCAGTACGCTACGTGATGCTATGGTGTGACATACTGATCACAAGCCACACCACCATGACAAGGCCACAGAACACGCTCTCCCCCGCCACGCCCAACACTGCCAGGGTTGGCCGCATGCATCGGATGCTGTCACAGTGGCCTTTGCAGTGGCCTGCGGACATCACAATGGCCACCACAAGTACGGGAGCACCGGCAGCTGGCCCACACTTGCCGAGCTTAGGCCGTCTGGGTGCCACGCTTGCGTGGATGGGAGAGGAGCCAGAGCAGGAAGGCAGGCGGCTGCCCACCTGGGTGTGGGGCGAGAGAGAGGCAGTGCCAGGAAGCGCAGAGGAGGACGCCACCTGGCACGCAGACCAAGTGCAACGGGCGCACGAGAGGCACTACCGCGTGAGAGCCACAGCCATCGCTCCTGTGTCCAGTCTCTTGTGCAGCCCACTAGAAACTAGTCTCTAGCCTCCACGAAGGGACAAGATGAAGAACACACCTGTGCTTCATCAGCCCAAGAATGGCACGCAGAGCGTTCAGAGAATGGTGGGCAAGCAACTCTTTTCCACCATCCACTGAGAGGATGGAGATCCCACCCGCTCGTCGTGAATGTTACCTAGTGATGTGGTTGATGTCCCATCTCCGGAGGCTTTCAAGGCGAGGCTGGGTAAGGCCCTGGGCGGCCTGATCTAGTTGTGGTATCCCTGTTCATTGCAGAGGCGCTGGACTAGATGGCCTTCAGAGGTCCTTTGCAACTTTAAGGTTTCTATAGTTCCGTAAGAGATCTCGGGCATACATACGCAGATAGTGCAGGGAGCAGATAATCTGCTCTAACAAAACTCTATGTCTGTAATAATACTAAAATCTGAGATAAGCTTGTGACGTTGTGTTCTTGTCAGTCTGTCCCTTTCCCTCCTGTAATTCCAAATGTTACCCTCTTGTTTGAAGACTTAGAAATCTGCAATAAGAGAACCCAAAAGAACGTAAGCACATCAGACTGGCATGGAAACAGGGCTATAACATTAGAACATCAAATGTAGTGCCTCTGCAAAGGGCAGGACAGGGAGTGTGTGACTCCTGCTCCAGATTGCCGGTGGCTGTGCCCCGTCTCATCCTCTGCAGCTTTCTAGCACGCCAGAGCAGGAGACAGACTACTTCCTAGAGAGGAAGAGTGCTTAATCAACAGTGACTGCAACACATGGGGCTTTCTGTCCATGAGTTCTGCTCATTTATGCTGTATCACTTTTTCTTCCCCAGGATTATTGTCCAGAAGAGTTTACACCTTGCTTAAAAAGGTATGAATTTTAATTTGACTTTGTTCTTTCTTTTATGGGCCACTGAAGTAAATCAAGTTTATTTTGTGAGCTGTTCCATTATACAGTTATGTTTCTAGAAGAGAGAAGGGGGAAAAAAAATGAACCCAGTAACCCAAATCTTTTTTCCTTCTCTGTGTTTTGTTAATTGTATTACGTATAAATACAAACTGTTAGTGATATAAATCAGTGTAAGGGATGTCACCTTTTTTTTTCCTCTGTTAATAATGTGAAACATCATAAGCTGGAGTGGTTACCTGGAGTGGGGGTAGATGTTCATGTGGGGCTTGCCTGGGGGGAAGCTTTTATATGTTGGGATGAGGCAGCACCTGAGCAGTTATGCTGTGCTGTTTGTTACATGCTGAGTGAGTTTACCTCTTGTTTTTTTTTCGCTTTTAGTGTATGCATTTCTGGGTAAAGCCCTGCTAAAGCCTGAAAATCTACCATCAGTGCTGTTTGCACCAGAACAACAAATTCGTAGTGAAGGCTTGGAGTAGTTTTTTAAATCCTGTTTCTTTTTGAGGAGCCAAATAATTACCTCCCATCTCTTTCTCTGTTCCCGTAAGATCATTTAAAAAGCGTGTAACTGACCTGTATTTCAGTATAGCTTCTTAAAGGATGTTTAGTTTTTTAGATGAAATCATATTTTCCCTCTATTTCTATGTTTTTTTTTCTGGACAAAATAGTGCTAGGAGCTTTAGTAAAATCCTATTTGCATTCAATTTAGTATTTGATATTGAAGCAGAGAGTTTCAGCTTATTCCTTTTAGAAGTAATGTTCTTTAAAAGTATATATTATTGTCATTAAGTACTTGCCCAGAGATATAGTCTGCATGTGCCTAGGTGAGAAGACAGAAAGAATTTGGAAGCCAGTTGCTCTCTGATGTTAGGTTTTATCTAAGCAGAAACTTGGATATTATTTGCCCCATTTCCATTCCGTCTTCTTGTTTAAATGTCTGCTATGAAAAATGCTTGTAGAGTAAAACAGTGACTTCACTTCTTTAGCTAGGTGTCTGTACTTTAATGGCCATGCTTCTCAGTAATGTTAGCCCAAGGAAATTCTACACTCTTACGGTTGTTCTGCGTGGGAATTCTTTCAATAAATTTTTACAGCAATTACTTGTTCCAGTATTCATTACTGCTAGACTTTTCACAACTTCTTTTTATACTTTGCTGCATTTATGTAAAGATCCTGGGACTTTTGTTCTACAAGAACGTTGAATAGTTAAGTATCTTAACATCAAATGCATCCTGTTTGTGATATCAGTATACTCTTTTTAAGGTTAAACGTAGAGGATTAACGGTTCGGGTTGTGTGAAGTTTTATCTAGCAGTATATCTTGCAAGCTTGACAAAAGCACTCATACTGCAAAAACGTACAGCTTTCTTACATCTTGTGTTCTTGAATATTCAACTGCAAAACCTGGCTGTATCTTACAGGCCCGTAACTTGAATTTTCAGATTCCGAAATCAGTTGCTAAAGAAATGAAAGCCTTGCTTGTCCTGTTTCTCACTGCCTACTGCAACAGTTTTGTGTTTTCTCAGTAGACTTTATGAAATGCCTTTGTGCAGTTTCGTAAGTGAACCGATTTCTTGAAACACGCGCTAGACAAGGTTCGCAATGGTAAATCAGACTTCATTCTGATTAAGAATTAATTGTGGTGTGTAATTAAGGCAGTATTTTGTTTTGTAGCCTACTTTAACAGATCACCTTTTTTCTTTTTGAAAAATGATCTTGATCTTGAGGTTTACCAGGAGATGCGTGTATTTGTATAGATACGTATGCAGACTTATATACAGCTGTATAATACCTTTACCAATGAGAAGGTGCAAAAGTTTCATATAATTTACTTTATTATGGAAAATGTCATAAATTTTAATGGTGTTTTAGCATATTCTACTAGTCAGATCATAATATTTTATACCAGCTGGGTGTAGTTGTTTAACATCTGCACCTGAGGACAGGAGTTTTGATTTTGCCGTATTGCTGAATGATTGAATTCAAACGTAAGGCCTGTGGGGTGAGGATTTTTAGGAATAGTTCATTTGTTTTGTATTCCCATGCATTATGAGGATGTATTGAACTACTGTACGCCTATTTTCAGCGCCCACATAAAAAGCCCACAACAGTCTGTGATGCAGGCACGCAACACTGTGTCTGCAGTTCTTCTCATGTGATGTGAGTAAAGTATCTCTCACACATAAAGGAACTCAGTACGTTGCGATGCCTGGTGTGATTAAGGACTCTAGCATCTTGCATATCTGATGTCAGAGAAGCTGCAGGCTTTTTGAATTAGAAGATACAGATTTTAAAAAACAAGCAAATAATTCCCCCCCAAAACAAAACAAGAACTTAGCTTTTGTAGCTTTCTCCCTGCCTGAAGGATCCTGGGAGAAGGCAGCATCAGAAAATAACTTGGGATAATTGGTTGTCTTTGTGTGCTGAATATCCCTTGCGTATATGCTGTATTTCAGATATATGCTAGAAGCTGGCTTTGTGTTCAAATGCTCGCTAACGCCAGTCTAATCTAATGTTTCTTAGAGATGCCTGCGGCCTGTGATTCAGTGCTTGAAGATATTGAAGATATTGTGTCGGCACAAGATTTGAAGCCCCACGACTGGAGATTTGTAAGAAAGAATGTGTTTCCCAAAGTGCGAAAACGCAGCTCACAGCTAAGAGCTCAGACAGATGATGATCCTCCGCATGACAGGTAAATTCTGCCATTAGGTCTGTCTTGCATATTTCTTCACTGTCAATTTACATAAGTAAGGTGAAAGTTCCCATTATCTCAAAACATAAACTCTGAATAGCTTATAAAAATAAATAGCGTTTGTAAAATGTAGTGGTAATGAATAATAAACCCCTAAGCAAATATCTTTCCCTAGGTTTTTCTGTAGAGAGCACTCTTGTATCAAAGCAATCCCAGGGGTGTGTACGGACTGGTCACTGAGATCAGCCCTGCAGAGAAGGATTTGGAAGTCCTGGTGAATGAAATGTTGGACATAAGCTAGCAGTGTGCACTTGCAGTGCAGAAGGCCACCTGCATCCTGAGCTGCATCAGAAGAGCGGTAGCCATCAGGGAGAGGGAGGTGATTGTCCCCCTCTGCTCTGCCCTTGTGAGGTCCCATCTGGAGTACTGCGTCCAGGCCTGGGGCCTACAGCACAAGGAAGATGTAGAACTCTGGGAACGGGTCCAGAGGAGGACCACTAAGATGATCAGAGGACTGAAGCACCTCTCCTATGGAGGAAGGCTGAGGGATTTGAGCTTGTTTAGCCTGGAGAAGAGAAGGCTCTGAGGAGACCTCATTGTGGCCTTCCAGTACTGCAAGAGAGCTTATAAGGAGGAAGACTGACTTTTAATACAGTGTGATAGTGATAGGACAGGGGGAGTATGGTTTTAAACTAAAACAAGGGAAATTTAGGCTAGATGTTTGGAAGAAATTCTGTATTTAGAGGGTGGTGAGGCACTGGAACAGGTTGTTTAGAGAAGCTGTGGATGCCCCATTTCTGGAGACATTCACATCCAGGTTGGTTAGGGCCCTGGGCAGCCTGATCTGGTGAGTGGCACTCTGTCTGTAGCAGGGGGATAGAACTAGATGATCTTTAAGGTTCCTTTCAACCTATGCTTTTCTACAATCCTTTATGATGAAGATATTGATTAACTAAGTAATCAGACTGGAGAAAAAAAACAGGTCCTGTCACTTGAGCGTTACTGAAAAAATTGTCTGCTTCATTTTAATTACTTAAATTGTTCTGAAGAGCTCAGCTTTTCAGTCCTGAAATAGTCTTTTGACATCTAGAACGGGAAATATACTCAAAATTATGAGAATGATGACAAACTGATGCTTAATAAGTCAGAATGAGATGAAATTTATTAGCTACTGACTGTGATGAGGATATACAGAAATATATTGGCAATTGCTGAGGGAAGTTGGTTGTACAGATATTGCCTTTATTGTCCGTGATCCCCGGTTTTCAAGGGGAAGGACGTACTAAAAGTGGATCTTTTTGTGTTAAATTAAAAGCAGATAAACAAAACCCAAACCACAGAAATTCTTAAAGGTATTTTCTTTCCTGCCTTTTGGATTTTTTGTTTGAATATAGGATTCCTGTTTGCTTATGAAACTTGATTAGATTGTCTGCAACTAACTCATGTTTTCATATGCATGAAATTTCCCATGATTCTACTTTTATTGTGTAAAATTGCTATCGAGAGTAGTCAGAAACTTGCACGGTACCTGCAGTGAAGGAGCCTGTTTGAGAACTCACTTGTATGAGAAGATTTATCTTTAGAGCAGTTAAATGTTCAGGTCCCAGTTGCAAAGCGTGTTCCTTCTTTATCTGATCCACTGAGAAAATTGCAAAGTCTGAAGTGACCTGTGTCACACAAACTGTGTCAGCACAAGAAACTTTCTTGCATGTTGTTCTCTTCTATTTAAAAACAAAAGCCATCTCCCTCTCCTCCCCCCAAAAAAAACAGTCCACCCAAAAAGCAAAAAAAAAAACCAACCAAACCAACCCTTAAAAAACAAATAGCAAAACCAAAACAAAGTGTTTGCAGTCAGTGAAATGGCACCAGGAGCTGTTGCTCAGATTTGCTCTAGACCTGGCTTAGAGACCTGACATAGGTCTGTGGTTTCTCTGTTCCGAAGAAGACAGACAAAAATTGTTACAGAGTGGTCACTTTGACTTAAGTGAGACAACCAAGGATTTAGCCCTAATGCTTCTAGAAATTCCTCCACTATTTGGAGGCTGTTAGGTACTTGTGTGTGTCAGCTGTTTTCAAGTGCTTTTAGGCTTTTTAGGTTGTTTGTTTGTCCTGAGATAGACTTAGATAGTCAATTTTGCCTTTAAAAGTCCAGGCTTTAGTCTGGGAAGAGAGGGGCAATCTGTGGAAGGAATGAAGACAAATCTCAAACTGTATTTTGTTGGAAACTTCAAATGTGTTCAGAAGAAATACTTGTCTTGCTTTAAAAAAAAAAGATCTTGCATCCATTCTGTGATTAACAGTTTAGTCAAGCTCATATTTAAAAAACAAACCCAAACATTGAGAATTCTATCTGGCACTCTTGTGGTTTGGCCCTGGCCCACAGCTAAGTGCCCACCCAGCTGCTTTCTCATCCTTTCCCAGCAGGCCGAGGGTGAGGGTCAGAAGAGCAAAAGCAAGAAAATGTATGGCTTGAGATGAAGCTGGTTTAATAAGGAATGGTGATGGGGAGGTGTGGAGCCTTCCACAGAAGACTGATGCCCAGACAGTGTCAGAACAGTGGTTAATAATTTGGAAAGATTGGATTCTCAGGTTTCTTTTTGCTGATTATGCTGTCATATGGTATGGAAAAACCCCAGCTTACTTGCAGTGGAATGCACGGTGGGAAGCAGAAGCCTTTGATGCTGGGCAAACACTGTTCAGTTGTAACTAATACATAAATGTGTTATCAACATGTTGTAGTCATACATCCAAAGCACAGCACCATGTGGGTTGCTATGAAGAAAGTTAATTCCATTCCGGTCAGATGCAGGGTTCTATTACCCTAATAATAATTGTGATGCCCTTACCTTCCTGTTCTGCGTTTGTGATTGTTTGTGTTATTTATGCTGTGTATTTTGAGAAGTGCAGTTAACTTAGTGTGCTCAATAGCTCTGAAGTGAAAGCTTGTGTATTTTTTAACTTGCCTTTTTTGATTCATTTCTGTGTAACAGTGTGATTCCTGGTATTCAGAAAATCTGGATTCGTACATGGGGATGTTCTCACAATAATTCAGATGGTGAATACATGGCGGGACAGCTAGCTGCATATGGATACAAAATTACAGGTAATCATAGCAGCAAAGTCACATAGTCCAGTGGTAAGTGTTCAGAGATGGCAATTTGTTACGTGTTTTCAGTTATGTAGTAATATGTGTATTTGCCCCTGGAGCAGAGTTGAGACGTTCTGTGTGAAAGATCCTTTGTAGAGATGGTTGATGTGATGGAGGTGGGATGATACAGGACTGGATCGTGTAGGTTTGAAAGAGACGAAAGTGCTATTTCTTCTTTTCCTTGGAGCGCTCGTCCAGAAATCCTTCTTTGTGGCAGCTGTTTTTATAAGACTACAAACGAGGTATCAGGTTGGCCTTGTGATTTTCTTTATCTTTAACTTCCCTTTACCTTACATTTCCTAATGTGTAGTGTTCCAGAAGCTATTTTGTTTTCTCAGGGTTTTTAAGGTTTGAGTGGCTGTTTTGTGCTATTGGAATTTTATGGGCAGCAACACAGAAGTAGTATAAGAACAAACTTAAAAAAATAATAATGATACTTTCTCTTTTTAGTAAACCAAATGTTCTTAACTTTGGAATATAAATTTACATTTAGAATCTGAAATAGAAAACTGAAAACGTAATAGAAGCAGCACTCACTGACAAGAATATTTTCAGAGTGATTTCTGTAATTGAACATGAGATTTGTTTTAATAATGACCAGGAACTAACAGTCATTGTCCTTAATTTGTGTGTGTGTAAATATATGAACATATTTAAAGATGCTGAAGTGGCAGGCAAAAGTTACTGTAGGTTTTTTTGTGAAATTATGTAACTTTTTAAATTAATCCAATTAAGGAGTTCTGGCAATTGCATTTTTGTTCAGTAGAGTGTAAGTATTGTTTACTAATTCTGGCAAAAGTGAATTTTTACAAATCCATCAGCTGAACATTTTTCTTCGTAGGCTTTTAGTGAGGCTGGAACTGAGTACAAGTATTTCAAGTGTGGTAGCTGTATTTAAGAATGAGGTAGTGAAGAGGGCAACTGCCTTTCTGCTCAACGTAGAGATGCTTGTGTCGAGAAGTGTATATGAGGGTGTTTGTTTTATTACTTCTTGGATTGCTGATGATGTCTCAGGGTTTCACACTGGGACTAATGCTATTTGATGTCTTTACTGGTCATGGAAGACATGTAATGTGTTCAACAAGCTAGTAGACTATGTCAAAATGCGATAAATGTTTGATAGGCTGAAAACCAGTGCTTCTGTTCAGATTCTCTCTGGCAGACTGGAGAAAAGGGGTTAATAGAAACCTTATAATATTCAGTAAAGGCTAATGCAGCATCCTGGGGTTACTCCGACCAAGTGCCAAGTGTTGAAGGTGGGAGTAAGCTGAGCAGTTTGGCAGATTGAGGTAGACAAGAATGTGAGTCAGCAATGTGCCCTTGCAGCAAAACAGTCTGTGTCCTTCCCCGTTAGCAGAAAGTGACCCATCAGCTCCATTTGATGTTTGTGAGAACAGTTGGAGTGCTGTGCCCAGTGCTCCAGCTTGGGGCCGGTTTGGGCACCAGTGCAAGGGCCCAAGAGCATGCAGTGTAGGGACTGGTTTTCTTCAGCCTTAATAAGCTAATGGAAGGTACTACTTGCAGACAGCAGGGCTTAGTGGGAAGATACAGAGAAGGTGGGGTCAGCCACTTGTCTAAGGTATGCAGTGAGGCAAAAGGCTATTGTTTTGCTCTTGACAAAATGGCGTTAAGATTTTCAGCATCTAATGCATAAATTACTGATCAGGCTCTCCATCCTTCTGTAGAGAGGAAATAGCAGTATAGAAAGTTTACCAACATTCTTTAAGCATCTCTGATGGACATAAAATTTGCTGACATTCTTTAAGTATCTCCTATTATATTTTTTGTACTAAGTCTTGTCAGAAGTAAGATAGCATGTCATGAAGAGGGCGTTCAATCTCTTTTTGTCATTAAGAAGTCAGTAACAGCCGATGTTACTTAATTGCAATTAAATGTTTGCATATTTAGATTACATTGAACTTTGTTCTGTTTAAACAATGAAAAGAAATAACTTAAAAAAAATCTTATTTTGCAAGGGCTGATTTCTAAATTGATGCTTCTCATTGCTAGAATGAGAAACTCACAGAAGTGAGTTTCTGACTTGTGGAAAAACTACTTCTAATACCTTATCCCTGTTTGTTGTGTGAATTCTGCCCTACTCTTGGTTTAAATTCTGTTCAGGAGATGCTGATTTCTTTTTTCTTGTCTTTCACTTGTTTTGGGAATGCTCTCACTCTATAAGCACTTGTTGTTGCTTGCAGTAATGGCTGTATCCAGAGGTGAAAACTGAGTGCTGTGCTGCGGTTTTTCACAGCAAAAATGATCTCTGTTAGGGGAGAGAGTGCAGTGTGAATCTGCAATGTGTAGCTATTGCAGTAATAGCAGCACTGATGAAAAATCAGGAGCTGCATCAGCTCTGCAAATGGCAAAAGGAAGCCAGAAGAGGAGCTGAACCTATTTGTGTGTCTGTCTTTAAGGTGTGAAGGTGAGTGGTGTTCTCAACAAATCCTGTATAGCATCCTCTGAGAACACAAAGCTCCTTTCTGTTAGTTTGAGCAACAACAACAACAACAAAGTGTGGACCTGCTGCTATTAGCTTAAGGCTGTGCCGTGGTACTTGCTTATTCTGGAAATAATATACCTCATGGCTTTACTTGTTCTGAAACTGGTTTTGGTTTCTTGGCATCGTGACTCACTGTAGGTTAGATATGCCTGCATACCTACTAGTGTGCTCCCTTTGAGATAGGCCCTGAAGAGAGAAACCCTGCAATGAGTGAGCTGGGAGCTCTCCTGTGCTTGGAAACAGGTGATTGCTAGGGAAGGGAATTCAGTATGTGTACCACTTAACAGCACTTTCTGCAAACTGCTGCTGGCTGAGCAGCTGAGAAGCGATAGGCTTCTAAAGTGGAAAGTCATATTAACACTTGTTGGCATTTGTAGGCTTTTCTTCCTGTGGAATGAATGATTTTCGGCCTAACATTCATGAATAAATTTTCAATGGATCAAGCAGTTAGGCTGATCCATCCTAATTGCTAAGAGGTGAGGAGGAAAAACTACTAATGCATTAAAAATACCAGAAGAATGAGCAGTAAGAAAGGAAGAAAAAACTTTATTAATAAAAATTCAGCAAAATGGAACAAATAACTGCTCATCCTCACTACGTGGTTTTTAAGAAATAAGTGCTTATGTGGAACATTTTTCCCTCCTGTAGTGTGGGATTTCAGAAGTAGAAAAAGAGTGGAATTTTGTTGTGAATTCAGTGAACTTTGCTTTCATTTGGCATAGAGAAGCAAGGTTATCAGCACGTTTTGCTTCATTTATGCAACTTTACATTAGTCTTTGTTAAAGTGCCTTTTTTACTATCTTGGACAACTTACCTGTGAGTTTGTTTGGTGGAGTGATGCTCTTCTTCAGGACTGGGTATTCAGAGGCATTGCCTGATGTTCATTGTATTGCATAAGCCACACTTTGTAATACGTGGATTGTTCACTCCCAGATTGTGGGTGACAGCGTACAGGTGCAGTGAAGCATGCTGCATCATCCATTTTATTCATCCAAGTGGGAGATAAAGAAAATGACTGAGACTGTTCAGGTATTGTCTCTTGATTAGGTATAATTAGGTATAATTGATGGTTTATTTTATATTTTTAAATGTCATTGTATAATTGCTGTTCTATTGCAGAGTCAAGTTTCAATCATTTTAAACTTGGATTTATTTCATAGATATATAGTAAATATATGATCTCCACTTGAGCAGTTTACTGTATTCTATATGTTTGTTAACTTAAAATAAGCTTTCTGTGGCCTGTGTAGTTATTGATGGGGTATTTTGACTAAGGCTTCTGGTATATGCATTCAAGTAAGAATCAGCAGTTGGTCTTTCTCTTTCCGCCTTGCTGATAACACTTCTCTGGCCTTCACAAGAGTTATGTAAAACAAACTAGCAACTACTGGGTAGTTGTATGAACCATCCTTGTTGGGAGATAGCTTCAAAAAAACCCAACAAACGGGAGCTAAGAGATAAGTGTTTATTAGCTGCTAATCATGTGCTTATCGTGCAGCCTTATCAATCAGAATTCAAATAGTATTTGCTTTTAGGTTGTGCTTTTCAAGTAGTTGTGTTTGCAGTGCCAATTTAGGAGAAAAACCTTTCGGGGAGGCTGTGTGTGGGTGAATGCACAAAATACCCAAACAACCTTTCTGGAGATGAGAGGCACTTCAGTTTCCCCTTACAACTCTGTAGTTATTAAACTGTCACTCTCTGTGAAGTAGCCTGGCAATGCAGGGAAGTGAACTGAGATGTCAATCCTGTGTTTTTTCATGCCATCGCTGAAGTATTTGCCTTCAATTTCTAGTGTCACAAATCCAGCTTGATTTTTGCATTACTCAATAACCTTATACGCCTGTTCAGTTGCTCGTGTGGCAGATGTCTTTTTCAGATTCAGGCTGGCTGATAATTGGATGCTGAGGGCATTTGGCTGATTGATACACTTCAGGTGTCACTGAACTGAGATAACGCTGTGTAGTTGCAACAGTATGATCTCTTGTTTCTGGAGATTCTAAGCTGTTGATGGTCACAAGTTTGCTTTGCGTTCTGTTTCTTGGTGCTTGGGCCTGAAAATCCTGCTCTGTCAGGCACAGGCAATGTGCGAATGCCTGGGATGTGAATGTGGTGGTTTTTGTTTTGTTTAATCTAGTTTTTCACTGCTGCTGAAATAATTGTTTAAAAATATCAAGCACCATCTTCCAAGGAGAAACAAAGTCTGAAACTTCTGTAGTGAGATGGTTAAGGACATGAGGAGAGATGATGAAATGTCACCTTTTAACTTTTACAGTCGTGGCATTGAAAACATGGCGTTACATGAATGTGTTTGTCCAAGATGCCTTGGCAAGATTAGAGGTATTGCCCAGTGCAGTGGAAAGTGTCCTGTAAGGCAGCAGGGGTGACAGTGGCTCTGCTGGAGTTGCTGGGGTGCCCTGTTGCATTCTGGGCTTAATACAACATCATGCAGTGGTTCTCACCTGCAGCAGTTTGTGTTCCTTAAGACCTTGTTAACTAATCTGTAATTGTGGTTTTGGCAGCTGTATATTACTGGTACTGTGTTCCCTGGAAGACGTCCTAGTGTGTGTGTAGCTGAAGTTCTTAGTGATAACTTGTGGCTTGAAGCATAATGCAAGATATATGACCTCACTGTGGTGATTTTTTTCCTACTTCAGCTTCCTCAGTATCAACTCCTCATTCCAGTTAGGCAAGTTTCTGTTTCTGGGATATATAGCCTTGAGGGGGTTGTTTCTGTTAGAGGATGGAACTCAAACTGGGAAATGTTTGCCCAATTTATGAGTGAAGAAGAGAGCTACACTTTTTTCCTCTCCTAATGGCTTCACGTATCACTGCCTTTATCAATTCCTCTATCACTTGATCAGATCAAGTATGTGTTATTTTCCTTATCTCACTTAAAATTGAAGCTATTCATTTGCTTCCATCTAAATTGGTTATTTTAATTTTTTCTTTCATGGCACAGAGCTGGCAACTGAAAGATGGGAGCGGGCCTCAGTAAATTCTGTGCGCACAGTATGTTCGGTGACATTTGTGTAGTGTTTTTATAGTTAAATTTAAGAATGTTTAGGGTTAATTGTAATGGAAAAAAAATTGACCAGGTGCTGTACTGGTTGTGCAGTAGAGTTTAGTTCTGGCGATGCTAAACTTCTTGAAATACGGAAGGCTGAATTTGAAATGGATTGAACTACGGAAGGTGTAGTGGAAATGCTAAGTCACGGCCTGAACCAGTGATTGAGCACCTGGTGGGAAGGCAGGGCCAATCCAGGGGAGCTCAGGTGCATGCAATGCACCTGAGTGACTGGAAGGGGTGGAGCCAGGATCTGCTCCTTCCCATACCTCATTTAAGGGCTGGCAGAGGAGGCAAGGGTAACTTGCTGGAGATCCCTGCTTGCTGGAGGCCTTCCAAAGGTCAACGGTTTTTCTTCCTTTGTTTCTGCATCCATGGCTGCTGCATTTGGGCCTCTTTTCCTTTGCTGCAGGCTAGGATTGTGCCTCTCTGCTATTATTGCTGTAGTTTCCATCACATTATAGCATTACAGAATGTAAACTTCAATTTCTGGTAACTTGTATCCTCAAAACTGAAATGTATTTGTGTAGTAGATGGTTAAGCAATCAGTAAGTGCATAAATAGCAGTGATGAAGCAAGTTCAATTTAGTCACGCAAGTGATGTAGAGCATTCTACTCAGACATTGGTTTCGCATGTCTCGCAGTTATTTGTGCTGCAAGTAATTATTTATAGAAAACTTACAGAAGCTAGTAGAAGAGCATACCAGATTTTTATAAATCAGATTTTTGTCAGTGAACTTTGAGGTAGGAGCAAGATTATATTTTGATCTTAGCCTTTGTAGAAGTGCTTGGAAGTACTTTCTCTTCTTCCCCTGCCCTCCAATGGAGCTGGGTGTAATTTATATTTCTCTAGTGACTCATCTTGGCCAACTGGAGATATGTCCATGTAAGCCTGGATGAGAGTACCTACAATTCCCAGATATACAAAACAGGTCCAGTGAAATGTGTGTAGGTGTTTTCCTTCTCTCAAAGTCCTATCCTTGGAGTGTATCTGCTGCTTAGATATAATGTGCTGTTCATGTGTACTTCCTTTTTTTTTTTTTTTTTTTTTATGAAACAGCATAGTATTTCCCCAGGCCTGATTGGCATGACTAAGTTCAAAGATACCTTCTGATTTGTTTTTAGATAAATGCTTTACTGTTGTACAGTAGTTAAATTAAGGTAATATATAAGTAGTTCACAGACTGTGTGTTTGAAACTCATGTGCCTTTAAATACAGAAACTCTAACCCTTTTGAGATAATGCTTAGTGCTGTATCATTGGGACCCAAGAGATGGCAGCATTGGATAAGCAGTACGGATCTGGGGCACAGCTATTTGTGTCTGTATTTTGATAGCACTTGGTGTTTTTTATCAGTAAGTTGGACAGTTAGCTTTTTAATTCTTGTTGATCTATATTACTGTTATGATTTAGGGTTACTGGATTATTATTCAAAGTGCAGTTGTATGCACTTAATTAAATCTGTTCTATTTTAAATTATTTGTTGTCAATGTTCTGGTCTTTATGTCCATTTAGTTGATAAGTTGGCTATTGAGCATTAGGTTTTTTTAATATCTATTTTAGCTGTGAATTACCACTTCACAGAATCACAGAATCACCAAGGTTGGAAAAGCCCTACAAGATCATCCAGTCCAACCATCCACCTATCACCAATAGTTCTCACTAAACCATGTCCCTCAACACAGCATCCAAATGTTCCTTGAACACCTCCAGGGTCGGTGACTCCGCCACCTCCCTGGGCAGCCCATTCCAGTGCCTGACCACTCCTTCAGAGAAGTAGCATTTCCTAACGTCCAGCCTGAATCTCCCCTGGCGCAGCTTGAAGCCATTCCCTCTAGTCCTATCACTGTTACCTGAGAGAAGGGGCCGACCCCCAGCTCACTACCCTTTTCAAGGAGTCTGTATTTAGGATTCGGGATTCACAAAGTGTCATAATTGTTAAATTCATGAGGAGGTATTTCATTTGGAGGCTCTTTCCTGCTGCTTGTTTGATTTAGGGAAGTTGATCTAGTTGTTATAAGGACTCCTATTTGAAACATTAATTAAGGATTTTTTCCTTATAATTATCGACTCCCTGCTTATTTTCATTGTGGGGTTAATTTTTGTTTAATAATTTATGTCAGCTGTCTTAGAGCTTTACACTAAGACATTCAAAATTATAGGGACTGCTGAACAAATGTTATCTGTTGAAATGCAGAACTACAGCATTAGTAAAACTATGAATTTAGCTAATAGGGCAAAGTCAAATGGAGTTCATGTTGCAGATTACAATTAATTGTTACAACTTATTAGTTATAACATTTCTGGTAGATAACTATTGTCATTAGTGCAGTGCTATCTTACATTTCCAACGCTAGATTTTAATTTATCCAAGTGAGTTGTAAATGATGCCTAGGTCTGATTTAGTCCTTTATTTATTTATTTTTAAGGGAGAGTGTTGCTTGCTGTGAAGTCCTAGGTCAAATGGTAATGAGGCCTAGCTGAATACATAGCTTGTGAATATTGTTACAATTAATTTGGGCATGTGCAAATATATTTTATTTGTCATGGGTGGGCATAAACTTCTCATGTTCTTCTACAGGAACTTCTGGGTTGTATTTTTTTTTCCACTGTGTTTAAACTTTTTTACATAATCTCTTACTATGAGTGATATTTAAAATAATGTACAATTGCAAGCTAGCCAAGAGCAACCTTTCCCTGGCAGAGGTTGGGAGCTTCTCCAGCTGTCTGCTGGAACGAATTTGTACGGAGGGTGCTCTGTGCTAGCGGAATTGCCACAGTCTGATACAAAGTTGGAACAAGTTGGTGTGCTATTTGTATCTTCCTTCTGAAGGATCTGGAGTAACTGTTGACTCTTCAGTCCTTCTGCTCTTTGCTGGAGGTGTTGCTTAGAGGAATATTTTGATATTAAGCGAGTTGTACGTAGGCTGTTAGCCTTTCACAGAAACTCAGTAATTACTTGATGTCTGCAGAAACAGAGAGGCTGTTCACCATAAGAGAAATAGTGCCTCTGCATCTCAATTCTATTGCATGGAAAAGCTGTATTTTAGAGTGTTCGTGTCATAACTAACATCTGCTGTTCTTAGAAAGTTTCCTTCTCATCCTATCCTGTTTCAGTGGCTTTTTTTTTCCCCTGCTCATTTCAAACAGTTGTGGAAAGTAGGGTAGTTCTTGTGAGCAGATGACTTAAGCTGCCTCTGGATACTAAGCTGACTTCTCTGATACAGTCTTTAAAATAGTAATGCTTAGCTGTGATATGATGTGTCTGCAGATAAGCTTATCTGTCAATCTTGTAAGCATTTATATGTTGTAATTTGTAGTTAACACTTTGAGTGTTGGGTTTGAAGGAGAGGTTTCAAGTATGAGGGCTGCTCTGAACGTAATGCATCCTATTTTCGTTAGAGGTGAATGTTGATAGTATGACAGCAAAGGTTGAACCTTCCCATCAATATCCCATTACATTTGATTGCTGTATGACAGATGGCAGCAGAGGGGTAGCCTGACAAAATGGTGTCTGACAAGGAAGCGTGTATGAAGCAAAGATGTGTCTTTTTTCTGCATGAAGAAATTCAGAATTGCACCCATTGGAATTCACTGTTGCTTGCTGAATGTTTATGGAGACCTGTATAGGAACTGTTGAATCACGGCCTGAACCTCTGATTAACCACCTGAGGCAAGTGCTGAGTCAGCCATGGGAGCACAGGTGAAGGCAATTCACCTGTGTGCCCAGAAGGGGTGGAGCCAGGCTCCACCTCTCCTAGACCCCATTTAAGGGCTCACTTCCTCTAAGGAAGGATCTCTTCCTGGAGATTGCTCCTTGTGGAGTATTTTGTGAGCCTACAACACCGGTGAGCACCTTTTATTTATATTTGATTATCTTTTCTAACATAGTAATCTTACTAGCCTGACTATCCTGTATACTATATAACATCTGCATGCTTATTAACCTTACAAGGTTAATAACCTTACAAGACAGTGGATGTGAGCACAATGAAGTGATGGGGGGTGCATTTCAACAGTGGTGACAGTGGCTTGCTTCTCCTGTTGCTAATTTTTACAAGCATGGCATGCAGGCTCTTGTTCATTGCTGGCAAAAATGTGTAGCTAATGATGGTCACACGGAGCAAACTGTTGTAGTTTCCATGAAAATAAGTAGGAGGCATTACTTTTGGAGTGACCTATGTATTTAAGCAGAAGACAAAAGCATTTGTCTTGTGTGTCAAATCCCTAGCTTTGGAATTTACTTACAGAAAGAAGCTAAGCAGAAAGTTTGTCTTGGATGGCTATAAATAGGCTTCAAGTTAATCGTGCCAAAACTGCATTGCTGTTGATTGGTACAAGACACTGGTGTATGGAGTAGTGAGTTTTTTGGCATACGATTTAATAGAAGACAGATCACTTGGCTGCTGATTTTATTAGGCATCTTGGACCCTCAGCTTTTGTTGGCCAGACTTTAAGAAGTGTGCTTGTTTGTAATTGAGTCCCTACGTGATAGCTGACTTGAAATTCTGTTGCTTGTTTATGGGTTGACGTTTTTGTTTGCTGTTATCATGCTTTGAAGGAATTGCTTAGGATTGGTGAATGTTAATCTGCCTTTGAAAATGTAAAAATGCAGACCATCAGATGATGGAACATCTGAGCATCTAGAATTTACTTCAGACTCGAACTTCTAGTTATGACTGGTAATGATGAAAGGAGAATGTCAACAGTGAATGTGCTTTAGAGGTTTACTAACAAGAAAGTTTAAAAAAAAAAAAATCTTAGACGGTTACTTGAACATACCTTCAAAATATAGAAGTAATCCAAGTATTCTTTGTCATGCTACAGTAGATTATGGGAAAAACTCTGATAGAATTTTTAATAAAAAGATTGTTGATAAATGTTTTTTTAAAAAATATATATATATATAAGGGTGGAAGGAGAATGTATCATAAAATCACAGAATATCCTGAGTTGGAAGGGACCCAAAAGGATTATCAATTCCAACTCTTGGCTCCACGCAGAGCCAGCCAACAGTCAGACCATATATCTAGGATGACTGTCCAGATGCTTCTTGAACTCTGGCAAGCTCAGAGCCATGACCACTTCCCTGGGGAGCCTGTTCCAGTGCTCAACCACCCTTCAGTGAAGAACCTTTTTGTCATATCCAGCCTGAATCTCCCGTGTTTCAGCTTCCTGCTGTTCCCTTGGGTTCTGTTGCTGATCACCAGAAAGAGGAGATCAGCGCTTGCCCCACCCTGTGAGGAAGCTGTAAGCTGCAATGAGGTTTCCCTTCATAGTCTCCTCTGGGCTGAACAAACCAAGGGGCCTCAGTCACTTCCCTCGCCTGGCTAGTAGTGTCGTGCTTTGTGTTCCCTAGGATACTCTTGGCCTTCCTGGTTACTTGGGCACACTGCTGACTTGTATTCAATCTGCTGTCAACAGAGACCCCCAGATTTCTTTCTGCGGGGCTGCTCTCCAGCATTTCATCCTCCAGTCTGTATGCACAGCCGGGGTTGCCCCTTTCTAGGTGCAGAATCTGGCACTTGCTTGTGTTAAACTTCATGCACTTGGTGATGGCCTAGCTCTCTAATTTGTATAGGTATCTCTGCAAGGCTTCTCCACACTCAGTGGTGTCAGCACCTCCTCCAAATTTCATATCATCAACAAAGTTGTGACAAGCACCTTTTAGTCCTACGTGCAAATTATTTATGAAAACATTAAGGAGGACTGGCCCTAAAATGGAGCCCTGTGGAGTCCCACTCGTGACTGGCCACCAGCCTGATGTAATCCCATTTACTGTAACCCTTTGGATCTGATCCATCAATTGCTCACCCATTGCATTATGTTCTTGTTCAGCTGTACGCTGGACATTTTGTCTGGAATGATACTGTGAGAAACAGTATCAAAAGCTTTACTGAAATCCAAAAAGGTAATGTCAGCAGGATCAACAAGGTAGAGGACCTTGTAATAAAAAGAAACGAAGTTAGTTAAGCAGGACACTCCCCTCATGAACCCACATCGACTGTTTCCACAAATCATTTTTTCTGTGACGTCTTTTTTTGGTCAAAAAATGGCTTCACTGGAAAACGTATGTGTTTTCCAAATGGTCTTTGGTTCTATCCATGACTTTTCAAATGCAGAGCAGTGAAGCAGCCTTGTCTTCTGTAGATATACGGCAATTCACTTAGACCCGTGTATTTTTATTGCTGTTAGTAGTTCCTTTATTGAGGCTGAAGTACGTTTACATGGTGGTGACTGTAAGCTTCACTTGTGCTGTACAGTGAATTGCGGAGAAATATTCATCATTCAGAAGTACATCAGCTTGATGTTGCTCGTTGTCAAGCAGACAGTCCAAGCAGTAAGTGGCGTTCATTGCAGGTGTTGAAACTGATGCAGAGGAAGCTGAGAAGAGGAACTAAGTAGGTAGGAAGTAGTTTGTAAGCTCATGTTCATGACTGGCAGAGATTCCTTGTGGACTGTTGAAGTCTCTCACAGGATAAAAGGCACCTACGTGACTGAGCTTTCCTTTCTGAGGCTGGACTGTTACTGGATGTTTGATTTTTAGCAGATTGTCAAAAACCTCCAGTGATAGGAAATCCATAATCTCCTTTGAATGATCAACTATCCTTTCTACTTGAAGTGTTTTCAAATGTGTAAACTTGATCTTTTAGTTCGAGCACACGACTGCCTTTGTTTTCTTCAGTGGGTATGGAGAACATCTGATTCCTTTCCTCTTCATAGCAACCTTTCACATACTTGAATGCTGTTATCACTTCTCCCCATGGGCTCCTAGTGTCTAGGCTAAATAGACTAAATTCCTCGAAGCTTCTACCGTAGTTCACATGCACTAGATCTGACTTCTTTTGTTACACTTCACTGGACATTCTCTGGTTTATTTACATCAATATTGAAGTGAATTGGTGTGTTCATCTAGTGTGTGCAGTTCTGGTAAAAGGATAAACAGTTGTTGTTTTGACACCTTATTCAAAATATGGTTTGCGAAGCCTTCAAACTTAAGTTCCATGACAGCTGGAATCTAGATCAAAGTCTATTAGTGAATAGCTTTTCATAACTGACATCTTAAAAACCAAATGGACATGCTAATGAAAGAAAAAAATATCTGAGGGAAATGGCTTTGAAGAACTGCTCAAGAGCGAGAAGTCAGACTTTTTGATAGCTTGTGTACTATCTTGAACAAATATCTTCTTTGCAGTATTTCTTTTTAAATAAAAAAGTATCAAAATGCTACTAATTTGTAGAGATTTAAGGACTTACTAAAGATTTGCAGTCATGGCTGATGTAGAGACAGTACTGTTCTTCATAATGATGGTATTCTATTTTTTTCCAATTTAAGAATGTCACCTCTGAGTTGATAAGCAGATTGTCATCACGCTTCTATTTTTTGCCTTTATTTTGTCTGCTGTTATTTCACAAATGCATTCACAGTGTGTTTTAGCCATTGTAGCCTAAAGCCAGATTGGTTTGCTGCAAAGGTGCACAAATCTTTGAAAGTATCTGTATGTATGTACTGAGAAAGGAAGAGGAGAGAGCAGGAGTGTAGGTCTTGAGTGGGCAAGAGGTGGCAACGGTTTTCATTTAGCACCAGAGTTTGCTTATGCTGAGAGGAAGTATTTGAAACGTGATTGAAAAAATAGAGCTTTAGACTTGAAACCCTTTTTATTTCAGTGTTTTGTGCACTGATTGATTTATATAGTTATTTTGTATAACTTCAGCTGGTAAGGACTCCGTCCTGTTCCGAGTTCTTTGGGCATAAATTATTTTATTTCTTCCTCCATGTCCTGGCAAACTTGGATTTATTGGTATTTGTAGCCTAAGATGCTTCTATATTGTTAGAGTTAGGACAAGCAGAGAAACAAATTTTAAGTTCTTTGCATTCAATGAAGAAAAAAATTTAGACAAATATTAGATCGAAATTTAACTTTCATAGCAGACTTGAGGTAATAACTCTGAAAGGCTCCATAATAATGAAAATTGTCTTTTTTTCTTTTTTCATTTGGTAAACCTCTGAAAAAATTGGAGAGAACACTTTAGCATAAATAGTAAGCTATCAAAGAAAGGTCTCTTAAATACTTTCTCCCATCAGTGTTCAGCAGGCTGAGAACTGTAGGAGCCCATGTAGATTCAGTCTGTCGAAATTCATCTTTCGGTTTGCTTGCAGCAATTATGTGTCTTATTCTACTGGTTTCTTGGAATGTACTTAAAGAAGTAAGGGCTATACAAACTATTGAATGTGTTAAATTTAATATCATAGCAACTGCTGTACTATTAGTCACTGCTAGATGGCACTGTGTAGCTGTGCTTTCACCAAAATTATTACTGAAACCTGTATTTGAGAACTGCTTAGAGTAACATTTAGGTTAAAAATGACACTTTATTGAATTTTATTTTCGGTTTAGTCACTTAATTGAACACATTAAAAATGATCTCTTGGCTCAGGAACTTATTTTATGGTGTTTGAAAGGATTCAAAAGTTCAGACGACCACGGTAAGCGAGGTGAGGTTTTCCTGAGTTTCCTGCACAACTATTAATATGCAGAAGCGCTGCATACATTAGACTTGAGGAAATACCCTACAAGATTATTTAGAAGAAAATAGATCTGTTGTCAGTTTAAACATGGTCAGAGAGAAAATGAACTAGTAAGGAGTATAAAGATAGCTTGAGATTAGAGAGGTTGGTATGATTTTTGTGAACAGGTGTTAGTGCTTCTTACCTGAATGCTTTATTTTCACAAACTTTGCTAGTAAAGCTTAAAATCATCCTTTTTTCTTTGAAGTCAACAAATCTGATTTAACATAAAGTGAATTTATCATGTAAGCCTGGTTGTTCACTGACGGAAAAGATGATATCCAAATAAAGCCGATGGGTGTGGCACTGAGACGCTCGCAGTGTGATGCAGCTTGGGTTTTCTGTGGCCAATCAGAATGGCGCTAGGTTTTTTTTCCTGTGTTAGCAAGAGGTTTTCACTGTTCTGGAATTACGATATACTAAGAAGTCCATTCCACTTACTGTAGTTAAAAACATATCAGATATTTTGGCAAGGCAGATTTTCATGATTCTCAGGTATGTATATAATGGAAGGTTGCATCTCCTTAAGGTGTAGCTTCTTTTAACAAAAGGGAAAAATTACCTCAGATGTAGCTCGTTCTACGTACCATTAAAAACAGAACTCTGAAGAGTCTGTGTAGTGCAGAATTGTAATTTACGTTAGCAGACTGCATGCTTTCTTTGTGCATGTATGAATTTTTCGGCACCGTGAAGTGTATTTTACTTTTCTGGGTAAGAGGGAGCATATGTGCAGTTGCTGCATACTATAGTTGTTTCCTGCTGTTATTATTACCTTGATTTAATTCATTACAACGTATTTCTCACTTCCTGTTATCTTGCTTGATACCCGTACGAGTGCATTAGTGATTATTTGCATTTGTACATATGTGATGTTTGTAATTTGTCTCACATTCCTGGCAATGATTGAAATCACTTGATGGATTTGTACACGGAGTTCCAGGTGTTCTACCTAGCCTACACTGAAGAGAAAATTAAAGGGATTTGGTGTAGCACTTGATTATTTTTGAAGTTATTAGCAGGTACTGGCATGAGGGCTTATTTTATAGGAAGATTCTGAGGAAATATTGGGCGGTTACTTCTGCTTTTTGTTGCTACAAAACTGCTTTAAACATTTTTTCACTCGTTTTTCTGTGGTAGCATCTTTTATTTTTAATCGAAGAACTGTTCTTACGAATGTTGCGTATCAGAAGGCAACAAAATAGTTTATAAGTGGATATAATTTTCAGAACATTGAAGTGACAGCTCAACTCCTTGTATCTGGATGGCAAAATAGANATGTAAAAATGCAGACCATCAGATGATGGAACATCTGAGCATCTAGAATTTACTTCAGACTCGAACTTCTAGTTATGACTGGTAATGATGAAAGGAGAATGTCAACAGTGAATGTGCTTTAGAGGTTTACTAACAAGAAAGTTTAAAAAAAAAAAAATCTTAGACGGTTACTTGAACATACCTTCAAAATATAGAAGTAATCCAAGTATTCTTTGTCATGCTACAGTAGATTATGGGAAAAACTCTGATAGAATTTTTAATAAAAAGATTGTTGATAAATGTTTTTTTAAAAAATATATATATATATAAGGGTGGAAGGAGAATGTATCATAAAATCACAGAATATCCTGAGTTGGAAGGGACCCAAAAGGATTATCAATTCCAACTCTTGGCTCCACGCAGAGCCAGCCAACAGTCAGACCATATATCTAGGATGACTGTCCAGATGCTTCTTGAACTCTGGCAAGCTCAGAGCCATGACCACTTCCCTGGGGAGCCTGTTCCAGTGCTCAACCACCCTTCAGTGAAGAACCTTTTTGTCATATCCAGCCTGAATCTCCCGTGTTTCAGCTTCCTGCTGTTCCCTTGGGTTCTGTTGCTGATCACCAGAAAGAGGAGATCAGCGCTTGCCCCACCCTGTGAGGAAGCTGTAAGCTGCAATGAGGTTTCCCTTCATAGTCTCCTCTGGGCTGAACAAACCAAGGGGCCTCAGTCACTTCCCTTGCCTGGCTAGTAGTGTCGTGCTTTGTGTTCCCTAGGATACTCTTGGCCTTCCTGGTTACTTGGGCACACTGCTGACTTGTATTCAATCTGCTGTCAACAGAGACCCCCTGATTTCTTTCTGCGGGGCTGCTCTCCAGCATTTCATCCTCCAGTCTGTATGCACAGCCGGGGTTGCCCCTTTCTAGGTGCAGAATCTGGCACTTGCTTGTGTTAAACTTCATGCACTTGGTGATGGCCTAGCTCTCTAATTTGTATAGGTATCTCTGCAAGGCTTCTCCACACTCAGTGGTGTCAGCACCTCCTCCAAATTTCATATCATCAACAAAGTTGTGACAAGCACCTTTTAGTCCTACGTGCAAATTATTTATGAAAACATTAAGGAGGACTGGCCCTAAAATGGAGCCCTGTGGAGTCCCACTCTTGACTGGCCACCAGCCTGATGTAATCTCATTTACTGTAACCCTTTGGATCTGATCCATCAATTGCTCACCCATTGCATTATGTTCTTGTTCAGCTGTACGCTGGACATTTTGTCTGGAATGATACTGTGAGAAACAGTATCAAAAGCTTTACTGAAATCCAAAAAGGTAATGTCAGCAGGATCAACAAGGTAGAGGACCTTGTAATAAAAAGAAACGAAGTTAGTTAAGCAGGACACTCCCCTCATGAACCCACATCGACTGTTTCCACAAATCATTTTTTCTGTGACGTCTTTTTTTGGTCAAAAAATGGCTTCATTGGAAAACGTATGTGTTTTCCAAATGGTCTTTGGTTCTATCCATGACTTTTCAAATGCAGAGCAGTGAAGCAGCCTTGTCTTCTGTAGATATATGGCAATTCACTTAGACCCGTGTATTTTTATTGCTGTTAGTAGTTCCTTTATTGAGGCTGAAGTACGTTTACATGGTGGTGACTGTAAGCTTCACTTGTGCTGTACAGTGAATTGCGGAGAAATATTCATCATTCAGAAGTACATCAGCTTGATGTTGCTCGTTGTCAAGCAGACAGTCCAATCAGTAAGTGGCGTTCATTGCAGGTGTTGAAACTGATGCAGAGGAAGCTGAGAAGAGGAACTAAGTAGGTAGGAAGTAGTTTGTAAGCTCATGTTCATGACTGGCAGAGATTCCTTGTGGACTGTTGAAGTCTCTCACAGGATAAAAGGCACCTACGTGACTGAGCTTTCCTTTCTGAGGCTGGACTGTTACTGGATGTTTGATTTTTAGCAGATTGTCAAAAACCTCCAGTGATAGGAAATCCATAATCTCCTTTGAATGATCAACTATCCTTTCTACTTGAAGTGTTTTCAAATGTGTAAACTTGATCTTTTAGTTCGAGCACACGACTGCCTTTGTTTTCTTCAGTGGGTATGGAGAACATCTGATTCCTTTCCTCTTCATAGCAACCTTTCACATACTTGAATGCTGTTATCACTTCTCCCCATGGGCTCCTAGTGTCTAGGCTAAATAGACTAAATTCCTCGAAGCTTCTACCGTAGTTCACATGCACTAGATCTGACTTCTTTTGTTACACTTCACTGGACATTCTCTGGTTTATTTACATCAATATTGAAGTGAATTGGTGTGTTCATCTAGTGTGTGCAGTTCTGGTAAAAGGATAAACAGTTGTTGTTTTGACACCTTATTCAAAATATGGTTTGCGAAGCCTTCAAACTTAAGTTCCATGACAGCTGGAATCTAGATCAAAGTCTATTAGTGAATAGCTTTTCATAACTGACATCTTAAAAACCAAATGGACATGCTAATGAAAGAAAAAAATATCTGAGGGAAATGGCTTTGAAGAACTGCTCAAGAGCGAGAAGTCAGACTTTTTGATAGCTTGTGTACTATCTTGAACAAATATCTTCTTTGCAGTATTTCTTTTTAAATAAAAAAGTATCAAAATGCTACTAATTTGTAGAGATTTAAGGACTTACTAAAGATTTGCAGTCATGGCTGATGTAGAGACAGTACTGTTCTTCATAATGATGGTATTCTATTTTTTTCCAATTTAAGAATGTCACCTCTGAGTTGATAAGCAGATTGTCATCACGCTTCTATTTTTTGCCTTTATTTTGTCTGCTGTTATTTCACAAATGCATTCACAGTGTGTTTTAGCCATTGTAGCCTAAAGCCAGATTGGTTTGCTGCAAAGGTGCACAAATCTTTGAAAGTATCTGTATGTATGTATTGAGAAAGGAAGAGGAGAGAGCAGGAGTGTAGGTCTTGAGTGGGCAAGAGGTGGCAACGGTTTTCATTTAGCACCAGAGTTTGCTTATGCTGAGAGGAAGTATTTGAAACATGATTGAAAAAATAGAGCTTTAGACTTGAAACCCTTTTTATTTCAGTGTTTTGTGCACTGATTGATTTATATAGTTATTTTGTATAACTTCAGCTGGTAAGGACTCCGTCCTGTTCCGAGTTCTTTGGGCATAAATTATTTTATTTCTTCCTCCATGTCCTGGCAAACTTGGATTTATTGGTATTTGTAGCCTAAGATGCTTCTATATTGTTAGAGTTAGGACAAGCAGAGAAACAAATTTTAAGTTCTTTGCATTCAATGAAGAAAAAAATTTAGACAAATATTAGATCGAAATTTAACTTTCATAGCAGACTTGAGGTAATAACTCTGAAAGGCTCCATAATAATGAAAATTGTCTTTTTTTCTTTTTTCATTTGGTAAACCTCTGAAAAAATTGGAGAGAACACTTTAGCATAAATAGTAAGCTATCAAAGAAAGGTCTCTTAAATACTTTCTCCCATCAGTGTTCAGCAGGCTGAGAACTGTAGGAGCCCATGTAGATTCAGTCTGTCGAAATTCATCTTTCGGTTTGCTTGCAGCAATTATGTGTCTTATTCTACTGGTTTCTTGGAATGTACTTAAAGAAGTAAGGGCTATACAAACTATTGAATGTGTTAAATTTAATATCATAGCAACTGCTGTACTATTAGTCACTGCTAGATGGCACTGTGTAGCTGTGCTTTCACCAAAATTATTACTGAAACCTGTATTTGAGAACTGCTTAGAGTAACATTTAGGTTAAAAATGACACTTTATTGAATTTTATTTTCGGTTTAGTCACTTAATTGAACACATTAAAAATGATCTCTTGGCTCAGGAACTTATTTTATGGTGTTTGAAAGGATTCAAAAGTTCAGACGACCACGGTAAGCGAGGTGAGGTTTTCCTGAGTTTCCTGCACAACTATTAATATGCAGAAGCGCTGCATACATTAGACTTGAGGAAATACCCTACAAGATTATTTAGAAGAAAATAGATCTGTTGTCAGTTTAAACATGGTCAGAGAGAAAATGAACTAGTAAGGAGTATAAAGATAGCTTGAGATTAGAGAGGTTGGTATGATTTTTGTGAACAGGTGTTAGTGCTTCTTACCTGAATGCTTTATTTTCACAAACTTTGCTAGTAAAGCTTAAAATCATCCTTTTTTCTTTGAAGTCAACAAATCTGATTTAACATAAAGTGAATTTATCATGTAAGCCTGGTTGTTCACTGACGGAAAAGATGATATCCAAATAAAGCCGATGGGTGTGGCACTGAGACGCTCGCAGTGTGATGCAGCTTGGGTTTTCTGTGGCCAATCAGAATGGCGCTAGGTTTTTTTTCCTGTGTTAGCAAGAGGTTTTCACTGTTCTGGAATTACGATATACTAAGAAGTCCATTCCACTTACTGTAGTTAAAAACATATCAGATATTTTGGCAAGGCAGATTTTCATGATTCTCAGGTACGTATATAATGGAAGGTTGCATCTCCTTAAGGTGTAGCTTCTTTTAACAAAAGGGAAAAATTACCTCAGATGTAGCTCGTTCTACGTACCATTAAAAACAGAACTCTGAAGAGTCTGTGTAGTGCAGAATTGTAATTTACGATAGCAGACTGCATGCTTTCTTTGTGCATGTATGAATTTTTCGGCACCGTGAAGTGTATTTTACTTTTCTGGGTAAGAGGGAGCATATGTGCAGTTGCTGCATACTATAGTTGTTTCCTGCTGTTATTATTACCTTGATTTAATTCATTACAACGTATTTCTCACTTCCTGTTATCTTGCTTGATACCCGTACGAGTGCATTAGTGATTATTTGCATTTGTACATATGTGATGTTTGTAATTTGTCTCACATTCCTGGCAATGATTGAAATCACTTGATGGATTTGTACACGGAGTTCCAGGTGTTCTACCTAGCCTACACTGAAGAGAAAATTAAAGGGATTTGGTGTAGCACTTGATTATTTTAGAAGTTATTAGCAGGTACTGGCATGAGGGCTTATTTTATAGGAAGATTCTGAGGAAATATTGGGCGGTTACTTCTGCTTTTTGTTGCTACAAAACTGCATTAAACATTTTTTCACTCGTTTTTCTGTGGTAGCATCTTTTATTTTTAATCGAAGAACTGTTCTTACGAACGTTGCGTATCAGAAGGCAACAAAATAGTTTATAAGTGGATATAATTTTCAGAACATTGAAGTGACAGCTCAACTCCTTGTATCTGGATGGCAAAATAGAGTGTTCTGAGACTGAAAAACGGAGAAGAAAGATCAGTTGTTAGAGCTAAATAAAAGTTTCATATTTTTACCAAAAAAATACGTAGTTGTAGTGTATATGCCTATAGCTGCTGATGCTTGAATGTGATACAGTGATTCTAAGGTAATGATGCCTCACTTCAAAATGTGAAATAAGTAGTTTAATATAGCTTTTCTTCGTATTTTGCAGGTTTCATAGCCTTTGGTTTGAAGCAGTAATATAACTTCTAGGATGATTTGGTAACTTAGTTGTCTTAAGATACTTTTCTTCCTTTTTCTTGGTTAATTTAGTTCTCCAAGAAAATGGTTGAATATTGCAAATATTTTTTTTCTAGGAACTGATTTGTTGGTTCCGATTCCTTGAGTAGAGAAGTCAGTAGAAAGACTTTTTTTTTTTTCCTGGAGACTGCTATTTAAATTGTGATTTGAGAAGGCATTTGTAAGTGCTTTTTCTTATCCCTACTGTTAAAGGACAATCAAAGGAGGGCAGTTAATAGGAACTGGAAACGTTTTTCTAAACTTCAGTCTAACAGTTTGTTTGTTTGCTTTAAACTCTGCAACTGTGAACAAGGATTAGGTTTGTTTTTGTGAGATCCCAGATGCGAAGAAATGCCAGCAAATCAGCACCTTACCCACTGTAAAATTGCTCTGAACTTTTACAGTGACTTTTTTTTTTTACATTTCATTAATGCGGTCTAGAAGACATTTTGATCTGTAGAGAGTGTGGGCCTACTTAAAGTTTTGCCAGCATCGAGTGTGTGACTTAAGAAACAGCGTGGCATTTGAAACCACGTGGTACTCGGTTACTTTAGAGGCGCTTCAGGATTTAGAACACGTGCCATCTGTGTTGCAGACCATATTCTCAAATTGATTCCTAAAATGGAAGATTTGAAGCTTGATGAATAATGTGGATTTTAAGATGTGTTTTAGGTTGAATTACTTAAATATCTCTCTATGAAAACATAGTTTTGTAACCTCTATTGAGTCTGCTTGATTTTTGGCATTTCTTTCTCTAGTATTGTTTCACAAATGTTTTTATAGTTATGTTTGGAGAACGTTCACTTTTAAAGTGAGTTTACAGAATAAACAATAGAGAGTTTTCTTTGGCAAATGCTTAAGTTGCTCCAAAAGTAGCGCTTCCTATATATTTCCATGGATACTACAACAGATGCAAAGAGCACAGTAACACTGTTTGTTAGAGCTAATTCTCAGCTACAAAACACTATTTTTCAGTGTAGTTGCCACCACTGGCTGATTTGCATGGATGAGCTGATTGAGTTGTTCTTCATTTTGTGATGTGACAGCTGTGCATTGTTGTCTGGAATGTGGCTTCTTATTTGCTTCAGTGTCACCAATGCTGAAATGTATCGCCCACTTCCTCACTGTGCTCTCATCCGCTGTTTGGTCTTCATAATTTTTTCACATGAAGGAGTTCAGTGACACACCTTTGTTTTTTATGGGCTTCAGTGCCGGAAGCCATTTTGTCAGACTGCCCCTCTGCTGCCCCCTACTGCGTGGCAACAAAATGTAATGAGATATTGGTGGGAAAATTTAACCTATACTGCCATACCACCAACGTTCACCTCTGACATTGTGGTCTGACATAATAACATAGGATATGTTACATTCAGAGCAGCCCTGGTAAAAAAATCTGCTAAAACAGGACTTTCTGTCCTTGCTTGAAGAAGCATTTTATCTGCTACTTCAGAAATTCAAAGGTGAATGTACTATCAAAACAGTTGTTTATAAACTTTTCACTATATACTGTAGGTTCCTAAGTGAAGTCTAATTAGCTGAGTCAAATGATACTCGTGTTACTGAAGCACCTCCTGGAGGTAAGGAGTTCAATAGTGTCAGCTTCTTTTCCTTTGATTGTACAGGGAGTTTTGTTGTTAGCTCAGGCACCTGAAAGGTAGTCATAGTCATTGGTATGAATATTGTTCCTTCCATGCTACTTTTTAACACAGCAAGACCCCCCCCCC